>NQII01015033.1:0-17541 GCA_002778355.1 Clitarchus hookeri | reverse complement strand
CACACAAATCTCTTCACTCACTCGCATTTTCCCACTCCTCGCCGTAACAGCTACTCTACTTCTGTCATTTCGGTTCATAACAACCACTTTTCTCCTAGGACTCGTGCTGGCAAGAGCCACACCACACATGATCCCTGGCTAGGAATATCTGCATTATCACCGCTAACCTGACTCACGTGACCCTTCCTGCCAGCGCTGTCAGTGCACACGTTACTCCTGCCACCCCACTGATAACAGCCAGTAATAGTTATCGTTACACTCTGGCTGTGTTACTTGCTATGCANCCAGTAATAGTTATCGTTACACTCTGGCTGTGTTACTTGCTATGCAATAATAATTATTTAGTTTATATTGAGGCCTCTATGCAAGAGAGAGATAACGTAAAAAACAGTGGATTTACGTGTTACTGTGAAGTCATCTATGACATCGTCTCAAGCAGAAATACCACGAGGAAGTCATCGTAATATATGTAAGTGTGGAAACCCAAAATTTCCAGCTATCCTGTTATTAGTATAATGCTGTACTTCAGCATAAATGTTCAACTGCAGAGAGCATATACTCGTAGCAAAGCTAATACATTTTTGTCTTATATTTGTATTCGATTAAAAGAAAATTAATTAGGGACGAAAGAATGTGTGTACTAATAGCCCAGATCAATAANTCTTATATTTGTATTCGATTAAAAGAAAATTAATTAGGGACGAAAGAATGTGTGTACTAATAGCCCAGATCAATAAGCATATGTAAATTGCGACTCTAAGGTAAAGAAACACGACATTTATTCTCTTACCCTACGTCAAATTACTTTACTTTATCATATTCCAATGCGGCAAATAAACCACGGGTATTCTGCTGCTAATGTAAATAGCTGCGAGGCTTAACCCTTTCAGACATATTTTAATGAACGGTTTCAGGTGTTGAAAATAACACAGTTTTTTTAGGGGGTGGACTTAAGTCGATACAATACTTGTTTCGTTGTCACAACCAATGGTCTGCAGGCTTTGTGTTCGGTTAAAGTAATATGAACCAATCGTANTACAATACTTGTTTCGTTGTCACAACCAATGGTCTGCAGGCTTTGTGTTCGGTTAAAGTAATATGAACCAATCGTATTCTAGAACAGTAAGGCGGTTTGCGAATAATTAACCCACAGGTAAGGTCATTAACAACTGATCTTCGCAGTGCGCAGCACAAACCAGAAACTACTTGCATGTGTGTGATGTACGAGGTGTGTGATGTACACAGTTGTGTACGAGGTGTGTTCAAAAAATAAGATGACTTGTTATTTTGTGACTTTGTCTCGATAAATATTTATGTATTAATCAATATATATATTTTCCCCTTCAAAGTAATCCCCCTTCAGATATAATGCACTTGTGCCAGCGCTTTTTGCCATTCCTCGAAGCACTTATGATATGTGCATTTTGGTATGGCATTGAAGTCCCCCAGGTCTTTATCTCCTCAATCGTGNCACTTGTGCCAGCGCTTTTTGCCAATCCTCGAAGCACTTATGATATGCGCATTTTGGTATGGCATTGAAGTCTCCCAGGTCTTTATCTCCTCAATCGTGGCAAACCTCCGTCCTTTCATGGGTCTCTTCAGTTTTGGGAACAGGAACAAGTCGCAGGGGGGCCACGTCCGGTGAATACGGTGGCTGAGGCATGATTACGGTGTTGTCAATACAGATTCTTTGATCCATTGTTTGCGATAGCAAAAAATCGCCAAGCACACCAAAACACGTCTAACCTTTATATATGTCGCAAACAAACTAACAATGCAAAATGGTTGATAATGTCGACATATGTTGGGGACATGTGTAACAACATAATAATAAAAACAATCGATAATCGAATGTACGTGCCCCTCGAAATTTGCAAAGTCACCTTATTTTTTGAACACACCTCGTACACCGGGTCGGAATGGGTTCATCCCAATCTGTCCAAAGGAAGTTGAACGCAGCGTGGGATAATGTGTGGCATGTTGCATATGCCCACAGGCGCAAGTTCACGGCCCGCCTGCAGGAGCAAGAGGAGCAGATCGAGATGCTGCTCGTCAAGTGCAACAACCTGGAGAAGCAGAAGTCGCGCCTGCAGAGCGAGGTCGAAGTCCTGATCATCGACCTGGAGAAGGTGCGTGGCGGGCTCACCAGCCTACCACCGCATAGCTAGCGAGCTACTCTGTTTCCGTAGCCAGGATCCTTCCTCATGCAGAAACTGCCCGACTCACGTCGGTGGCGAGCTGCGAACATCAGAGCAGATATCACGTTTGGTGTATAAGCTGTTCATGGTTGACCGAGCACTTTTTTTTAATCGACCTTTGAAAAATATCACTTCCATTACGTGCATATATATTTAACGGGCACACTGGCGCCCGTTAAAGTTGGTAACGACGGAAGAAAGTAGTTCATGTCTTCACGTTGTACCAGAAAAGGCAGGAAAATATTTCTGATTACGGAAACTTTTTCCTTTGCCTTCTGATTTTAGTGCAAATAAGTGCATGAATTATCAATACTTAAAAATATTATTTTTTCAATAACTTTAGAGTTTCACTTGACTGAAGCATTAATAAAGTTATCAGGCCCATGTCAATGCTGATTTTACATATAGCGGAATGGTACGCAATGCAATGAGCTTACACGTAGATCTTAAGCAGGACTTTCAAAAGTGCTCAGTTTACAGTGAACAGCCTATAGAAGCAGTGTGGCTTCCAATGGATCACTGCTCCCAACTGTACAGTATGTAAGTAGTACACACACTACCAAAATTATCGTAAAAATACTATTTATGGTGTATTTGAAAGAAGAATGCATATATTTTGTAATTAAATATTTATCCATAAATTATTCATTTATATGCTAAACGAAGTTATTTATTAAGAGTATATTTGTAATCAAAATGCATGTATATTTCAATTATGGATGCCTCAGGATGAATACTTCGCAAGAAAATCATCAACTAGGGCAGTTAAACCACTATAATTCTATGTAAAATATATTAACACAAGTGTTAATAAATATTTTTAATATTTAATTATATGCACATTTATTTCAATCATTATTTTTTTTAATTTCGTGGTTGAAATGGATTAATTACTAAAAAATATTGGCATGCACTATTATTTATATTTTATTATATATAATCAGAGTAACTATTGTAATAATCTTACTGGATGAAGGGGAGTTTTTTTTCTTCGGAAAATGTGCTTTCTTAAGCATCTATAATGGGAGTACGCTTAGATTTTGATTAAAATAAGCTCTAGTTTTTATATTTAAAAACATTTTTTGGTTCATCTCTGAGATTTGTAGAGGGAAAAATTATAAATTTTCAATGTATAGATTTTTATTGGCTTTTTTAAAAGTATTTTTCTGTAATTTTCATACTTTTTAGATTATTATTTTATTTCACAACAAAAATTCAAGTAATATGTTAAAATTAGAAAACAATGTTTTCCCCTTGAACACCCTTAACTGAACACCAAATAAACTAGATACTAATAACTAATAGCTTGCGCATTTCTGCGCAAAAAATCTCGGCAAAAACATTAAATTACAGCGAAATATTTTACAGTGTTACAAAATATATGCAGTCTTCTTTCATATACAACATTAATCGTATTTTCCTGGCAATTTTCGTTGTGTGTACTATTGGTTTGACGAACTGTGCGTGTTGTACAGTTGTGTATAGTGCGCCATTGGAAACCACTCTACTTCCGCCTTAAATTATAATCAAGTTAGTTTTTACATTTGGGGAAATCCTAAGCCTCCTTGACCCCTATTTTGAACACGTGTCTGGTTTAGATAAGTGTAATAATAATAATTTTTGTGTACAGATTTCGTTTACTTTCTCTAAGGGGAACTTCCACAGCCATATCGGGTCATTAATTTTTTTTTATCTTGTTTACATTATTTAAAAAAATAAAATTCCTAAAGTATTTCTATACCCAAATAGCCATTGACCTTATACAGCAGTACAGACATAACGACTAAACTATGAACTCGTGTTTATGTCACAATACTGATTTTGCCAAATTTTGGCCGAATTAAAATTGTGATATAATTATGAGTTCGTAGTTTCCTTGTCTTGTCTGTCTTACATAACCGTAGTAGGCATCCTGAATATATTTATGATAATGCTTATGCCTTACTGCAAATGTATACGACAAGCTAAAGCGCCTGGTCCTTTTAAGCCAATGGTGAAATTGAAAATTAAAGTTTAAGTCAGAAACTGTGACATTGCGCAGTGAATTTTAGCTTCGTGAGTAACAGTTACAATTGTACATTGGCTTATACATTTATAACGCCATCAATACCATTATGTGCAAATTAATAACTTCTCTCTATAATATTCTTTTCAACAAGAATGTTTTTTACCACCTCCTAACTAGCACATTTCCAGCACATGTCACACTACAATTCAAGTATTTTCGTGCGACTATCACACTGTCCAGACAGCATGCACAATGAGCCTCAGAATAGGTATAAAATAGGTGGTTGAAGTACTTAGAAATCATATCGACTCTGGAGCTTTCGATCTTAAAACCGTCAGGAAAAGGAAGGAGTGTCTTCTGTCTTCGGAATTTCACCAAAGAAGACTATGCTTTAGTTTGCTGGATCCATGTATGGGAAGGCATAAGCATTATCACAAACATATTAAGGATGCCTACTATGAATATGTGTGTTAGGACAATATCTATATGTTCAAAGAGGTATATTCTATTTTTCTTTTTAAATAAACAAGCTATAAAACTCAATAATCCAATCTGGGGGGGGGGAGGTTCCCTTTTTAATAGTGTAATCTGGAGAAGGTTGAAAGCGAACATATTGTAACACTACTGCAGTAATCACTCGGAGATGAGGTAGTGACAGAAGTTGTGGTGAGAGGGGGGGGATTGCGTTGCAGGCAAACAACACGGCTCGGGAGCTGCAGAAGAGGGTGGAGCACCTCGAGAAGATCAACATCGACATCAAGACGAGGCTGGAGGAGACCATCGCCCTCTACGAGCAGTCGCAGCGCGACGTGCGCATCAAGCAGACCGAGATCCAGAGGCTGACTCACGAGCTGGACAAGACGCGCGAGCAGAAGGAGTCCCTCACCAGGGAGAACAAGAAGCTGTCGGGTGAGTGGCCCAAGTAAGGTGCTCTTTTATCTTCTTCTTCGACAAGACGCGCGAGCAGAAGGAGTCCCTCACCAGGGAGAACAAGAAGCTGTCGGGTGAGTGGCCCAAGTAAGGTGCTCTTTTATCTTCTTCTTCGACAAGACGCGCGAGCAGAAGGAGTCCCTCACCAGGGAGAACAAGAAGCTGTCGGGTGAGTGGCCCAAGTAAGGTGCTCTTTTATCTTCTTCTTCGACAAGACGCGCGAGCAGAAGGAGTCCCTCACCAGGGAGAACAAGAAGCTGTCGGGTGAGTGGCCCAAGTAAGGTGCTCTTTTATCTTCTTCTTCGACAAGACGCGCGAGCAGAAGGAGTCCCTCACCAGGGAGAACAAGAAGCTGTCGGGTGAGTGGCCCAAGTAAGGTGCTCTTTTATCTTCTTCTTCGACAAGACGCGCGAGCAGAAGGAGTCCCTCACCAGGGAGAACAAGAAGCTGTCGGGTGAGTGGCCCAAGTAAGGTGCTCTTTTATCTTCTTCTTCGACAAGACGCGCGAGCAGAAGGAGTCCCTCACCAGGGAGAACAAGAAGCTGTCGGGTGAGTGGCCCAAGTAAGGTGCTCTTTTATCTTCTTCTTCGACAAGACGCGCGAGCAGAAGGAGTCCCTCACCAGGGAGAACAAGAAGCTGTCGGGTGAGTGGCCCAAGTAAGGTGCTCTTTTATCTTCTTCTTCGACAAGACGCGCGAGCAGAAGGAGTCCCTCACCAGGGAGAACAAGAAGCTGTCGGGTGAGTGGCCCAAGTAAGGTGCTCTTTTATCTTCTTCTTCGACAAGACGCGCGAGCAGAAGGAGTCCCTCACCAGGGAGAACAAGAAGCTGTCGGGTGAGTGGCCCAAGTAAGGTGCTCTTTTATCTTCTTCTTCGACAAGACGCGCGAGCAGAAGGAGTCCCTCACCAGGGAGAACAAGAAGCTGTCGGGTGAGTGGCCCAAGTAAGGTGCTCTTTTATCTTCTTCTTCGACAAGACGCGCGAGCAGAAGGAGTCCCTCACCAGGGAGAACAAGAAGCTGTCGGGTGAGTGGCCCAAGTAAGGTGCTCTTTTATCTTCTTCTTCGACAAGACGCGCGAGCAGAAGGAGTCCCTCACCAGGGAGAACAAGAAACTGTCGGGTGAGTGGCCCAAGTAAGGTGCTCTTTTATCTTCTTCTTCGACAAGACGCGCGAGCAGAAGGAGTCCCTCACCAGGGAGAACAAGAAACTGTCGGGTGAGTGGCCCAAGTAAGGTGCTCTTTTATCTTCTTCTTCGACAAGACGCGCGAGCAGAAGGAGTCCCTCACCAGGGAGAACAAGAAACTGTCGGGTGAGTGGCCCAAGTAAGGTGCTCTTTTATCTTCTTCTTCGACAAGACGCGCGAGCAGAAGGAGTCCCTCACCAGGGAGAACAAGAAACTGTCGGGTGAGTGGCCCAAGTAAGGTGCTCTTTTATCTTCTTCTTCGACAAGACGCGCGAGCAGAAGGAGTCCCTCACCAGGGAGAACAAGAAACTGTCGGGTGAGTGGCCCAAGTAAGGTGCTCTTTTATCTTCTTCTTCGACAAGACGCGCGAGCAGAAGGAGTCCCTCACCAGGGAGAACAAGAAACTGTCGGGTGAGTGGCCCAAGTAAGGTGCTCTTTTATCTTCTTCTTCGACAAGACGCGCGAGCAGAAGGAGTCCCTCACCAGGGAGAACAAGAAACTGTCGGGTGAGTGGCCCAAGTAAGGTGCTCTTTTATCTTCTTCTTCGACAAGACGCGCGAGCAGAAGGAGTCCCTCACCAGGGAGAACAAGAAACTGTCGGGTGAGTGGCCCAAGTAAGGTGCTCTTTTATCTTCTTCTTCGACAAGACGCGCGAGCAGAAGGAGTCCCTCACCAGGGAGAACAAGAAACTGTCGGGTGAGTGGCCCAAGTAAGGTGCTCTTTTATCTTCTTCTTCGACAAGACGCGCGAGCAGAAGGAGTCCCTCACCAGGGAGAACAAGAAACTGTCGGGTGAGTGGCCCAAGTAAGGTGCTCTTTTATCTTCTTCTTCGACAAGACGCGCGAGCAGAAGGAGTCCCTCACCAGGGAGAACAAGAAACTGTCGGGTGAGTGGCCCAAGTAAGGTGCTCTTTTATCTTCTTCTTCGACAAGACGCGCGAGCAGAAGGAGTCCCTCACCAGGGAGAACAAGAAACTGTCGGGTGAGTGGCCCAAGTAAGGTGCTCTTTTATCTTCTTCTTCGACAAGACGCGCGAGCAGAAGGAGTCCCTCACCAGGGAGAACAAGAAACTGTCGGGTGAGTGGCCCAAGTAAGGTGCTCTTTTATCTTCTTNCCCCCCCGAGTTGTTGCAAATGCACATGTCAATGTGTTGTACGCATTCAAATTGCATGTCGTGCAATGTTTGAACATGAATCCGAGCACAAGCATCGCAAATGCAGCTTTGAAAGGGTCACGTTACCTAATACACACGAACGTTCGATATATATCGATATATTATTTTGATGGTGACTTTGGTGGCGCAGATAATATTTTGAAATATTCCTATGTATGGCGACATTTTGAATCATCCTGTAGTCAGTTCAGAGTTATTTGAACGCTTTTGATACCAANAAATATTCCTATGTATGGCGACATTTTGAATCATCCTGTAGTCAGTTCAGAGTTATTTGAACGCTTTTGATACCAACCTTTGAAAAACTTAACTGCCCATACCTCTGACGGCCACGCTGGCCGGCCTGCGCCCCGTAAAGTTGGTAATGGCGGAGGGGAAGTAGTTCCACGCCTTAACATTGAATTAAATATCTAAGGTAAACATTTGTGTTTGCTGAATTTCTTTTTCTGTTGTTAATGNTTCCACGCCTTAACATTGAATTAAATATCTAAGGTAAACATTTGTGTTTGCTGAATTTCTTTTTCTGTTGTTAATGTATATCAATGCAAGAATCGGCAAATTTGTAAAATATTTACTTTGCCAATAATTTCACCGGTTAACTTGATCGACGCATGAACAAAGTGATCAAACCCGTGGCAAAGTAAATGTTATGGCGGAAGAAAATACAATTTTTGATACAAGTAGATCTTAAGTAGAGCTTCAATTAGTGCTCAGTTTCCCATGAACATCCTACAAGGATGTGTTTTATTACGTTTATTGCTGATTTGTGTAATCTCTGCCACTTTTTCACTGAATAGTTAATTNTCCTACAAGGATGTGTTTTATTACGTTTATTGCTGATTTGTGTAATCTCTGCCACTTTTTCACTGAATAGTTAATTGAAGACACAGGTAGTTGAAAGCGTTATTTACCTTCATTTCGCACAGATACACCGGTCTTAAATAACGACCTATATGTAATATAACTTAGATTAACCGATACTGATAAATATTTAATTAAAGAAACTTTAATGTCGTTTTACGATTTTCTATCATAACACCTTCATATACACGTGCCTTCGTTATTATTTTCAAAATACTGAAGAACCATCGGAACTACAGTATCATCTTAGTTCTCACTCGGACGTTTGTGGTAGCATGNTTATTTTCAAAATACTGAAGAACCATCGGAACTACAGTATCATCTTAGTTCTCACTCGGACGTTTGTGGTAGCATGAGTACAATTCTAAGAACGGAAAGGTGTGTATAATTGAGTACAGTGTACGCTGGGAATTATACAGTGATAACTGGTAGCACAAACAAGATGTACCCCGCGAAAGAGACGTCGGCATTAGACTAAAAGTGTCTGTGTCAGACACGTTCAGTTTCTTTCTTCCCTACGGCACGACATTCGTTGATTGCGTGGAATTATTTCTGACCTAACCATCGTCAAACTAATTTCCAAAAAAAGGTTTTTTTTTTTTTTTTTTTAATGCTTTGTGAAGATACGTTTTGTCCGAGTATTTTTATCGATATGGTTGGTATGCAACTCTCAGCTCTGGACGTACCAGGTGCTATTCCGGTTGGCTGAACCGAAAGTGGTTTCATACGCACGTAGTTTTTCACCTTCATTTTTGCCGAATTTTATGTTGTTATAAACTCTGTGTCTCCCTACTTCCTTGCCTTCAGCAATGATCGCGGTTAACTGACGTGCGTAAATAAAAGTAAATATGAATTTTTTAAAAAATTATACGCCCTGGGAGAATGCGAAGCTTGTTTAAATATGTACACAGATCCAAAAAAAAAATACATTATGCATTCGTGGCCGAGTACTTTGGAAACATTCAAAAAATATTCCTGCCATTAATTTATGGTTTCTGGTGCTGCAAATAAGAATTTTTTTTTTTGATCGGCGCTGTACTTGTCGGCTGCTTGATCAAAGCAATAGTGTCGGTTATTCGACAGCCGAAACACTCCGGTGGTCAGTGATGTGAACCAGTCGTAAGACAGAGCAGTAACACAGTTAACTATAGTCTATTCGCGGTTTCTTCGCGCCTTTACGAATCAAACTTTCGAAAAAACACCCCGTGTATGGCGTGTTTCGTTATTTCCTAAACATGTCATGAATCACAAGCGTTTTATACCTCTGTTAACATGAAACTATCTCATTTTTCGTTAAATTGTTGTTTTATCTGTGTATTTTATTTATAAATTATAATATTTCGTTCATAATAAATATTAATAAAAACAGTGAGAAAACGTGTTTGTTGGTGGTGCCTAGTAAGAAATAGTTCTCATGCAAAATGTAATTACAACTGAGTGCGCACGAATTCGGTGCGTTGTCCTTTGGTGTAATTTTCTAGACTTAGTTAAGCTTAATTTTCATGAGGTGGAGGAATATCCTGGAAGTAGAACTTTAGCAAGGCTTTAGAAAAGTGTGAAGTAACCGTGAATGGATTATAATCGATTATCCTCAGGGAAGATCATCGGGCGCCGAGTACTGCAGAGTTCATAGTACTGGTAAAATGTAACCTTCCCTTGCAACATGTAGACGGTTGTCTGCAACGGGTATGAAAGTGTTGAATGCCCACGTCTTTACGAAAACTGTGACTGGCCTACTTATAACATCTTTGGCAGCGCATCAGTAAATGTAGGTTCACGACTTGTCTTCTTAAAAACGCAATGTTTAATTAAACAATAAATTGAATAGTTCTATTTCAGTACATACACGTGCGAGTGATAATTGGCATACTATTAAGGTATTTAAATATTAAACACTTTTACGTTTTCAATTGCCTAACGCAAAATAATACAAATAAATAAGCTTGCTGCTGTATCAATTTTCACTTGTGGCGTAAAGATACAAACTAGCTTTCAAAAAGTGCTCAATCAATCACGAAATTGCTATAGTTGTAGTTACCAAATACACTAACGGCTAAGTAAAATAATAAGACAAATGTCACAACAAATTTCGGTCGGCCAAGTATGTATATATTTGAATCGAATGAATCCTATTGCTGGGACAACAGAAACTCAGTTTAACAACATAGTTTGTTTGAAATTATTTTTTTTTTTACTGAGGTTTATTGTACTCAGGTTGAGAAGATCAACAGTAAAAGTTCAGAAAATAACAATTTTTCCCCCGTTAGGTAGCACTGGCCCTGTAGAACCGGATTTTATTAGTTTCGTATAAAAACCAATAGGGCACCTAACTGCAATTTTCATTAAATGAATATTATTATTTTTAATCTTCCTATTTTAATTGTGTAATTTCTATTCTTCGCAATACAATAAAAATTTTAATAACTGTGTCAATTTGTGGTCTCATATTCTGCCACAAAATTGGATTTAGCAAATCGTTGAATTGCGCAATAATTTTATTTAAATGTAACAACATAATCGAGCAATTCCTTTTGTTGATCTATATCTATATTTCGTCTTTTTTACGGTAGAACACGCCGTTGGAACGAGTGCACAACAGTTACAAAATAAAGCAAATATTTAATACTTTGACAGATGAAAGTATAAACAAGCAAGACAAAGCTCAAAATTTTAAACGCGACTAAACAGAATTTCTTTATTTGCCACCATATTAAATGTGGCCTCTTTGGGACACAAGGCACTTCGTGGTTGAAACTTTTCCTGTGCCAAACTCTCCCATAACGAATATAGTTTTCTTTCCATCCTGAGTAGAATAAAACTTACTTTAAGTATTCATTAAAAAAAATTATAAATGCTGTTCACAGTAAATTGAGCACTTTTTAAACCCCTGCTTAAGATTTACCTTACGTGTCGTCTTGTATCCTTACGCCATATGAAAATTTACGTAGCCATGAGCCTGGTAACTATATCGATGCGTCAATCAAATGGAAAAAAAGGAAATGTTAGGAATATAAATAAGTTACTAATATGACAATTCATATTCTAATGTGTATAAAGCAGAAAAACACCATATATATATTTATTATCACCCTAAACACTACACTCGCAATACGACTTCAAGGCTTGGAACTATTTGTATTGATTCATTGGCAACATAACTGGTGGCCTCCATGCTAGTAAGTACGGTAGCATATGTGCGCAGTTATAGTTTATTCGCGGTTATTTCACAGTTTGTAAATCAAACCTTCCTTGTTTGGTTTTTTCTTAAATATGTCATTTATCACAAGCGTTGAACACTTGTGTTAACATGAAAGCATCTTATATTTTATGAAATTAAACTTTTAATTATATGTTATTTAAAATTATGGTAATTTACTTGTAATTACTATGAATATACACAGAGAAGGAATGTGTGTGTTTGTGACGGCTAGTCAGTAACAGTTATTGTGTAAAACATTTTAAAACTGAGTGCGCATGACAGTGGTGCGTTATCCCTTTGGTGTATTTACCTACACTTTGTTTGCATGAGGTGGAGGAATATCCTGAAAGTAGAACGCAAGCAGGGCTTCAGAAATGTTGGAAGTAACCGTAAGCGGAGTATAGAAAGAAGTGTGCACGTTAGTGTAGAGTGGAAAGCTCCGTCCCTGAGCAGTGTCATGCTGGTTGCAGGGTCGCAAGGCGGAGGAGCAGCGCTCGCAGCGGTTGGCCACCGAACTAGGACAGTTCCGTCACGAGGCTGAGCGCCGCTTGCAGGAGAAGGACGAGGAGATCGAAGCCATCCGGTGAGTGGTCAAGGCACGAGACGTGCGTTTACGTCACAATCCCCCCCCCCTCCTAGTACTTCAACGCACCTTTCCTCTGTCCACCAGGGGTCGCGGGTTAGCGCAGTGGCTAGAGCACCCGCCTCGCCCCCACTAAGGCGAACCGTGTTCGATTCCCGGCGGGGTCGCTCCCGGATTTTCACACGTGGGACTCGTGCCGGACAATGCCGCTGGTCGGCGGGTTTTGTCGGGCATATCCCGTTTCCCCCACCTTTGCATTTCGGCCCTGCTTCACCCTCATTGGCTCTCAAGGCCTCTTTGTTGAGAGACGCTCAGATCTCTCCACCCTGTCCACCAGCCGATACACGTTGTGAATACACGAACGAAGGCAATCACGATGTGTAACACAGCGAAGGGGGAAGGGGATTAATATTATGTTGTGTAAAATTGAAGTGTGACAGTACTCTATAAAAGTACTCACTTGATCACTATCCCGTAGTGGAGCTATCCCTTCCACATTTGAGTCAGATACATCACACTTGTATTCTTCACTACTGTCGGCACTATGGCCAAAATAAATTACAATATTGCAAACTGATGGCACCCAACTCCCACATTATGGGCTCTTCTTTGACACCACACGCTGAATTCTATCTCCTATTCTTCAGCGTTTGCCAAGAACAAAGCTGCTGCCAACCAACCACGTACTTCACTGAGCTTGAATGACCTACTGTTACTTGCCACTTGTCTTTTAACGTGGCTCCACACAAGCTCAGTTGGATTTGCCTTTGCAGTGATACGCTGGTAGCGTAAAAACGTGTGCCCAACTGTTTAGGCCATGTCGCCTAGCCCGTGAGTGGTTAGCGTGAAATGTACTCTTCTAACTAAATTAAATAATTCCACTTTAACAGACTTTTCACTAAACGCGAGATTTTTGGAGTGCATCTTTTCAATACGGCTTTTTTTTCTCCGGGAATTATTTATCGCCCGATCACGTTTAACATAGGAAGCACTATCTTCAACGATTACACTGTTATTCTGTTATTTAGGCAAAACTTTTTCAGACCACTACCGGAGAATGTCGCCAGTCCTTTCTGCATCGTAATCGCCGCATTATTTTATTATAATATTAACTCGCCGTTTTTTTTACAAAACTACTGTGGCTACCTATAAGTAGTAATACAATCCCTTACTGCCCTTCTAGAATTTTTGAAACTAGGGACAACCCTGGCATAAAAGTTTCTCTGTTGGACTTAATTGTACAATACATCCTATTCTTTTTGTAGCGAACCCCTCATTTACCAGGTGATTTTTCGGCCCTCTTGCCGATAATTGCGTATTTTCCTTAAGTAGTTTCCTCCCCTATCAGTTAGGATATTATTTGTTCTTCTCTGTACTTCTTTTGGCAAACTAGAAACTGATGCTTTTTGCACGTTTATAAAATCCTGTTATTTTAAAATTTAGGAACGTAAGGGTCCTCGCCGACACGTCGCGGCGCTTTCAGTACAGCAGGTTCGTCTGCGAGTGACAAAAAAATTAACTGTACTATTTATAGCAGACTTTGCAAAATTATTGCATGTTTTCAAAACAAGGTTTGGCAGGTTTCATTTTCTTCCCGGGCGTCGTATATCTTACAGTCTCGTTTAGTTCCTTTCTTTCACGAAGTAAACTACTTTTCGATACACCTGTGAATTCAGCTGTTAACCTGGTGATGCATTTTACGCCCCGCTCAGGATAATTTACCGCAGATGTTTCAAAATCTTTCGTAGCAATCGCTTCCTCTGCACTTTTTTGAAGGCTATTTTGCGCTGTCTGGCGTCGACCACCCTTTTGAATGCCTTCCTTGCACTAGCGATGACGAGCCGTGACTGGCACCAGCCGTTAGATTAACTCACGAGTCAACTGCACGCCCGTGTCGTATGCATAACTGCCTACCCGCCTATCAAACAAGCTACTCGTCCAGTGGTTGTCTCGAAGGAGAAAGATGATGGCGAATGTCCACTTGACAAGAACTGCGGAAGAACTTCACAGCTCGTGACTGAGAATCGTGGTCTTAGGCGACGACACGATGGTGGATACAGCGGCAATCTCTGGAGGCAATGGTGCCGCGGAGGTTTGCCCTTCCCTCCCGCAGCACGGAGGTCAGACACGCGTACGAGCTACTTGGATAATTCCAGGAAGAGAATCCAGGCACTTGGGTCGGGACAGCAAAACCGCAACATGGAGTCAGTCACGAGAAATACAGCCCTCGTGTTAAAAGTAACGACGTCAGAATAACACTGGGTAGGGTCGTGCAGTGAATTTCCGACGACCGAATAGATTTTCACGCAGAAAAATCTCTTGCGCTGCGGCAAAACCGTTGGACTGCAGCTGCAAACACTCTTTCTTCAGCACAAGCTCGTTCACCTTTTGGTCCTCTGACAGTGAGTCGGCAAACCGTCACGCTACAACTGAAAAGCGTCGCCCACGCAGGTCTTAATCAAAAGCTCTCCAGACGCTTGCGCGCATACGTGCGTGAAAACGTCGTGTGCGTATTTTGGTCTTATATCGCAGGGCTGTAGTTTTTTTTCGGCACCCACGGGCGAGGGGCCGAGATACGCCCAGAGAAATAGTCCCAGTTCGGTGCAGTCGTGCGCTATCTGCTCAGACAGTCGCCTGTTGGAAACACCTGCCATCCGGCCGTAGTGCCACCCTAACCCGTAACTGTCTGCCCAGGATCGCACCGGAGCTGTGTCGCGTGCTTCTTGTGCCGGTCCTTCATTGGGAGGTTCGTCGTTCGCAAATAAACGTCAGCGCAACCAGCTAGTCCATTATTCTCTTCGGCTAAATGTCATAATTTAAATCCCAAATTTGCTGTGGCAGTGCTTGCATAACACCAACGAATAATAAGTAAAAGTCACAAAATTTATTTAGCAGTGTCAAACATCTGCGTAATTTTGTATCGCCTTTCCTCCCACGCGTATGCTTAAAAATAAACTTATTCGTTAAACAGCAAAGCAAGTAGAGATCATTAGACAAAGCAGAAACGTCAAACGTCGTGATACGGCAAACTTAAATTCACCACGTGCTTTAAAGTTGATGGTGCGTCCTCTGACACCAGTAACACTGTAATATTTCATCTTTATCCATTTGTGCGTTTTCCTTCTGGTATTTTCGAAACATCCCACAGTTAAAATAACGTGTAATTTTGCAGATTTTGTGTGGAAGTTCTGCCAAGGAGGCTGTATGACATTTCACCATCAAAACCTCAGAAACTTACTATAAATGTATTAACATCGTATATAGTAAACTAAGTGTACACATGAGAAAAAATTAACCAATGAAATAAAGTAAAAATAACATAAGTAAATAGAATATTTCAGTGTGATTTCTACACCTGCGCGAAGATAATTCTGATGGTCATATGTGGATCGGGCCCGGCCTTGAGCCTGCTAGCGCGACATTTGGTGCGTGACAGACAGATTAAGCCTCGAAGGACAGAGGCTGTAAGACCTCGCGTAACGGCGGCGTTAAGAAACGGACTGGGCTACGGCTATAAATACTGCGAAGAGCGGCAATCAAGTCAAGGAGCCGACGTCGATTTAAATATAAACACAGCCAGACGCCCGCCTCGCAGATTACGCCCGCCGCGAAGGCAATTAGATCCGTTGTCCCCGCCATTGGTGAGCAATTCGGAATTCCGCTTGCGTTTATTTTCGAGGGAAAACGAGACGTGGAGAGGAGCCAGAGGGGGAGGGAGGGTGCCTTCATTGGCTACTGTTTTTAGTTTCCGCCGATCGCTGAGGGCGGCCCCTCGGATGGCTAAAAGCGCGACAAAGCCTCGCGAGACTTGGCATAAGCAGCCGACCCGACTCTACTAAGAGAACTATGGCTTTGGCATCAACCTGTATCAGCCCATGATAGATTACTTGAATGCCAAGGCCGATGACGGGTACCACCGGAAGGACTGCCCTCACCTGCCGTGGAGCAACGAGAGCTGCCTTGACCACTGCAGCTCGAGGAAGCTCGTGAAGTCTTACTGGACCTGCACCGCTTGGGCGCCGAGGCAGACGCGCAGGCCAAGAAGAACCTCAGCACCTTCTCGCTCGCCAAGGGGTCCGCCTTCTCCCTCGCGAAGACCGCGTCGGCGGCGTCCGTGACAAGGCACATCTAGTCGGTGTCCGTCAAGAAGAGGAGGAGCAAGCACGCCGACATGTTGTTCGACGTGGACTGCGATGGGTTCGACGCGGATGTGGCCCGAGTCCTCCAGTCGGCCAAGTCGCACCTCGTCACCAGGTCCGCCATGGGAATCGAGGCGCACCTGCTCGCCGAGGGACTCAAGAACCTGTCGTCCAACAGCGAGGTGGACATCCGCGCGTTCCAGCGGCGCGCCGAGCTGTCCGCGCACGACTCGGAGCAGCACGTCAGGTTCATGGAGCGGCGCCAGGTGCAGCGGCACGCGGAAGAGCTGCTGGAACAGCCGCTGGATCAGCTGAAGCTGGAGCTGGACAGCTTCACCAAGAACAATTCTCAGTACTTCCTGGACAAGAGGTACAAGCTCGCTCGCGCAGCGGCAAGGGGGTGGCTCTCTGGCTAGCTCTGTCCACCTACTACAGTCAATAACTTCTGCATCCGCCTTTAATCACCCACCTACTTAGGTGCAGTCTTTAAACACATACCCAGTTAACTGAAATCTTTAAACACCCACACACTTAAGTGCAATCTTAAAACACCTATCAATTAAGTGCTAACTTTAAACACCTACTAGTTACATGCAAACTTATTACGCATGTCTAATTAAGTGCAGTCCTTAAACACATAACCAGTTAAGTGCAATATTTAAACACATATCCAATTAAGTGCAATCTTTAAACACCTGTCCAATTATATGTCATCTTCAAGCGCCTATCCGACTAAGTGCAATCATTAAACACATGCCCAATTAAGAATAATCTTTAAATACCTGCCCAATTTAGAGTAGTATTTAACACCTACCCAATAAATTGCAATCTTTAAAGACCTACACAATTAAATGCAATGTTTAAATAGCTATCCAATTAAATGTAATCATGTCTGATGAATGAATCATTTGAATATCAAAGTGATTAAAGAAATTTACTTCTGTGAAAAAAAAAAATCTTGAAAAGTGGCAATAAAATTGTGATGTTTCATTCTAATTTTACCAGCTACATGTATGTTACTGAAAAAGATTTGTAATATATCATGTACTTAGTGCCTAAAGTCATTTTGTTGCTTTAAACCATGTTTTAAAATGCCTCTTTAATCAATTAAGTACTGAAGTGGTTAATGTTGTTGCTTACTTGTGTGAAACAAACTCTTGATCAGTGGCATCAAAGAGAAAAGTTCAGCGGAAAAAAAAAATTATGTTATTGAAATATAGTTTTAACACAAGAATGTATATTGTTCAAAAGTAAACTTTCAGTTGGC
>NQII01015032.1:0-10861 GCA_002778355.1 Clitarchus hookeri | reverse complement strand
TCCTTTCTCGGCTCGCGATTCTATCTGACTGGTTGATGAAACTGATTCTCCCGGCACAGGGTATCGCAGCCTCCGACTGACTCCGATTCACTGATGTCCTTCAACTGATTCCCACCCTCCCCGCAAAGAGGCTTATATTGGCTCTTGGCTCCCTCCCTCGATTCCTACATGTGTTTCCCTTGTTGAGGGAGGGAGGAGGGATGAGGGTGCAGTACAAAGTGTACTTCATACACGCATCATGGTTCTTGAAGGTTCGGTGAGGGGGTGGCCTGTACCCTAAAACTTACCCTATCAGCTCTCCTTCCGCAGCGCATGTCCCAGTTTCCCCGCGGTTTGGCTAAGGGGGGGGGGGGCGGAGGAGTGCTCGTGGCACCACTTCCAAGCCTGTCAGCCGTTTTCTCTTCTGTGACTAGAGGTGTGTGATGATTCCACTCTAGCTTGGTTCTGTATTTTCGCCCGCTTTCCTACGTATTTACGTAGCGCCTTCCGGGTGCTTCGGCGATGTACCAGCTCTTACTCGTGCCTGGTAACCTACCTGCCATCTGGCATCTCAGTTGATGGCTACTGATGCAGTAGCCAAACAGACACAAAGCACATTTCCAGAGCCTCGTACCCAGTGGGTGACCGAGTTCGCTTACATCAAAGGAATCACCTCACAGTTTGGTTTTTGTGTGCACACACTCTGTGGCTCAACATTCTACCATCTCAGCAGCTTGCTTCTTCTAAGTCTGACGTATGTCCTCGAACTTCAGCCAGCCCCTACACACAACAAATTCCAGTAACGTGAATAGCATACCTGATGCTACTGCTTAATATTAGCCTCCTCCCCCTTTTCACTATCACCCATATAGCCCATTTCTTTCTGACCACTGGAATTATAGTCACACAATAGCACTCGCGACCCCGAGAATATATTTATTGTGTGTTAAGACCTAAGGCATTTTATATGCATAGTTGGACATAATTCTTGATTCATTTAAGTTTTGCCCTTAAAATCAGTACATAGTAAACATTTATGGCATACGAAAACTACATAAGATATGTTAAGCCCTGCAACATTTTATAAGCACAATTTTCTTATAACTTTGGAAACTTTTAGGTCAGGCCATTTAAAATCAGTATGCAGACTTCGTTTAGGACCATGTGAATGTACGCGCGATATGATAAGCCCTAAAAATGTCATAAACATAGTCGAATATAACTTACAAACCAGTGTAGTAAGTCTCTTGAAAACCAGTAGCTAAGACATGTATGGCCCTAAAAATATAGCATGATATTTATGCCCTCATTCCCCTTATAAAAATAGTTTCACACCACTTTTGATCCATTAGCTTTATGGCCAACAAATTCATATAATACGTAACACTCGCAACATCGATCAAATCGATGTGTCACAACATGTATTTGGACATATTATAGACATAGTTGAATATAAATAACATACCATTTGTGATCGTGCCGTGAAATTAAGATCGATGATACCTCTCCCAAATATAAATCTGTAGATATGGCATAATAAGCCTAAAGCACTCGTATAGGCATAGTTGACCATAATTTACGAACAAATAGCGATAGACTACCCAAACTCATATCGTAGGTAACACTTCAGACACTTATGTAAAGCACTAGGAGAGAAGTGCTTTTATAAAAATATTTTGCTTTTTGTATTGCCAGTATATTTACTGATACATTTTAGTCGACCTAGTTTACAATTAACAATTTAGTTCAATGAAAATGCTTTATCTTTTATACAAAGCACATCTGCCATAGTCAATAACGCAGTGATCGTAAACAGACGGCATACCAACATAAACAGAAGTAACCAACCAATAAGACCAGTCGACCACACAATCTGATATCAAGGCAGGTCAACAAACCAACTAACAAGACCAACAGTGTAAACCAAATGAATAACCCGGCAACATATTGCTGTGAACATTCCTTAGATTGCGACGCTTACGCCCGTCGCGCAAGACATTTTTGCTTTCAAGTCAACGCCGTGGTGTACTCTTTTCTCGGCTCGGATCCCCTCCTCTTTCCACCCCTGTTCAGCCTCCCTTGATTTCCCTACCGCTCGTGCTACATAATATTGTATACGATTCCGATAGTTTATTTTAGCCGTTGCACGGCTGGAGGGAGGCTCTTCCTATTCTACCCCCTGCCTTCGCCTGATCGTGCCTCCTGCAAGAATTCTCCACATGGTTTATCTGCCACACTTGTCGTTCTGTAGGACGTCGAAGCAGTGATGGCGCTCGTTATAATAAAGTTTTTTGTCTGAGCCGCTAAACACTAGAGCGTAATTAATGTTGAGTTGTGGACAAATTTGGTTTATTAGTTGGGCTCTTTTAAAATTTTTGTAGTGTTTGTGTGGCATAGTTGTGTTGGTCTTGGGTAAGCAGTAATGTTAGGGTTTTTTCCAAAATTGTGGTTTCAGTTGCCCGTCTAAATTCTATCCCAATTTAAACTAAAAAAATGTGTCACTGTGTCTCCCTGTTTTAACGTGTCGCATATTGTCTTGTTCGCTGTCTAAGAATTAATCCTTTTTAAGTAATTTTGAAGACCACGACTCTCACGTTAAGCAATCTGGTTTAAGTTTCTAAATTTGTTTAATCTGCAACATTTTTATTCGGTTGGAGCCTTGACGGGTTGTTTGACTGCCTAAGCCAAAATATTAATATTTTTAATAGTAATTTTAATATGTTCCTTTTTTATACATTTCAAGTCAGTTTTATAATAATTTTTTTTATTATTTTGGCATTTAATAATGTATTCATTTAAAGTTCATTCAAATTGTATTATTCAAGTTTTGTGATAAATGTTTTCAATTTCATGTAAATAAAGAAGTAATTTTGATTGCAATTCTTTTGCATATTTTAATGTCATGTATGATCGCTCAGGGGTGCATTGCAGAATTTTGGTGTATAAATATTTGAAAATATATAATTTTTAATCCTTTCTTCTCAATATTGTTTGTGCTACGGCACAAGATCATTCCTCAGTCCATTTCTTCCTCAAACTATCACTTAATTCATTTCTTACTTCATTCCCCAATTTATTTCTTACCCCATTTTTCAGTTAATTTGTTTCTCGAATGGAAATCTGACCAATATTATTTACCCTAGAGGTGCATAATAAAACGAATGATTAATTATCGTCCTTTTTAACTTCCTCACAGAAATCTTACCCAAAGCAAACTCTTATCGATTGCAAATACTCATCACAGAGGCCGAATAATGTCGAGACTCTCCTGCAGAGAAATACTTCTGCCGAGATATACTTCTGTCGATACTGACTCCATCTGGGACTGACTCCTGCCAAAACTAACTCCTGCCGAAACTAACTCCTGCCCTGTCTGATTCCTGCTCTGTCTGACTCCTGCTTTTACTAACTCCTACCTAGACTGGTTCCTGCCTGTCTCGATCTGATGCCACTTTCAGTGAAATCTTCGCTGCCAGGTGGCATATATTTCCCATTTGCGAAGACATAGCCAAATTTTAGTGAACCATTAATCTATTTCACATGCTCGCCTTTTCGAATCACGTCATCATGAAAAACATCGCAAACATTCCATCTATTTGGTAAAACATTTGTGGTGATAATCCAGTAAGGAGCAAAGATTGCGTCCATGGAAAACATTTTTCAATACAATTTTTGAAGTAAATATTTGCGTGCACTCTGAGAAAACACATAAAAATGTTCGCACGAGCAGGAATCACAGATAATTGGAAAATCACAAATCTTTAAATATCACATACTTACTATAAATTTTTACGTTAAATGATAATGAAGCGAAGAGAAACCATCGCATTGTCTAAATACAATCATTAGATCATACTTGAAGAAATCAATTAATACCGCTTCCGATAACAGGGACTCTGACTATAATTGACATATTTGATGACCTCAATCCATATTGACGTTTGTCCACCATTTCGGATTTAATCTTCAACTTAAAACCAAAAAAATTAATCAATTTCTTTAAAAAAAATTTTTTATCGCAAAAAAAAATTATTACACCTTGCCCTTGTCTATGACCAAGCTTATGATCGGGGTAAAGCCTCTGTTTTCACACACCTGTGTAGTCCTATGATTATTTCTGTAATTAAAAAAAGTTTCGAAAAAATGGATTTTTTCCCTGATTTATGCAGTATATGAAATCTGAAATGTTATATTTAACCAACCTTACTTACTATTACCAATTTAGTTCAGTTATCGTGATTCGTCATCTTTTATACTAAACTTGAATTGAATTCTTGGCACCTAATGCATCATATCAGTGATTGAATAAAAAGGTCATAAATGCCTATAAAAGTACATATTTAGGGCTAAGTATGTCATGCCTACAGTCTCAGATTTGGTAGCAGTGCCGACGAATTCACTTTGGCCTAGTCCAAATATTACATTTAACAATGCCTATAAGACGACTCTAGGCATATTGTGCCATATCGACTTCATATAAATCACAAATGTTGCAAAGATCATGAATTTAGTGGCTATAGCTTCAGTGGTCAGAAAATGGTTAGCTATTAGGGAGAGAAAGGGGATTGGGGTAGGTCAGAGGTTGGCCGGTAGCAACAAGCACGCGGCTGAGTTTGCAGGAATTGGCGGTAAAGAGGGTAGGGGGGNAAGCCGCTGGCTTGAAAAGGGGTGGGGAGGAGTTTCGAGCCACAGGGTAGGTAAGCACACATAAGCAAAATTGTGTGGTGATTCCTTTGATGTAAGATAACATGGTCTCTCAATGGGCGCGACAATCTGGGTTAGTCAAGGCAATATTCAAGATGGCTGCCACCTAACTGGAATTACAGAGCACGAGAAAGCGCCCGCGGTGGTTCAGTGACCCAGCCGAAGATAGTCCCATTATACCAAACCTCGTACCTATTTGTCCTCGAATCTGCGAAAGCNCCCCTTTAAGCATACTTTACCACTTCATTTTGGGAATTATATAAATTCGTTTGCTTTTGTGCTGCCATAAATTACGCATTATCAATCTTAAGTAATTTAAATTCCTGCTTTGCAAATTCTTTAATGTTTTCCCTATGAAAATCTTTTACCACAATTATTTCTAACGATTTTCCTGGCATGTGCCAAAATATCATTTTTTATTTGCCGTAAGTTAAAATGTTCTTCACTGACATGATAGTTGCTGGCTTACACTTAACTACATGCATTGAATTCATTTCACTTAAAAATAATATGGTAATAAAAATATATTGTAGGGGAGAGGAGAGTAAAGTGGGCAGTACGGGTAAAGTGGATAGTGCGGGTAAAGTGGTCAGTGCGGGTAAAGTGGGCAGTGCGGGTAAAGTTGTCAGTGTGGGTAAAAGGCCAGTGCGGGTAAAGTGACCGTCAACTGATACTTCGCTGTAGTAGACTGTAGTCTGGCGGCGAGGGTTTGAAATAGTGAAGAGGGAAGATATTAGTGTTCTGGAATCATCTGAGCTGGTAATCATACAAGTTATTGGTTTAATTAAAGTTTTTGTGGTTTTTTTAATGCCTGACGTAACGTAAGTAATGGAAAATATTAATTTTATCTCAGTAAATATATGATTTATATTTATTTACTATAATCTTAATACAATATAAAGGACTCGGCGTTTAAATCACACATCACAAAATTGTTTAATGGCGTCGAAGAGGGCGAAGTGGCCAATGGGTTGAAACATTCGCCACTGGAGTGTGCAATGGTTGCAGGTAGCAAGAGGATCGGTAATACTATCCCATATGAAATGCTATGCTTGAAATAACGCCGTCGCTTCTAGCAGACAGCCGTAATTAAATACTAAATGTGTTTTCGACACGCTCGCCAATGGCAGAAGCGTGTATGTATTGGTCTTCGTGACTTGCTGTTATTTAATTCTGTCTCCAGCTGATTTATGTAGATTATATATCAAAGGGAAGAAACTCATAAATGCGAATAACTTAAGTGCCCATTCAGAGGCCACATTACCCGACCTAGCAGCGCAAAGTAGCCACTTAGTAAACAAATATTTAAAACTCAATAAAAAATATAATAATTTACAATACTTAAAAAAATAACACTCAAAAATTTTTGTACAATAACTATTTTGTATGGAGGGTGATTTTCTATTTGGTTTTTACTTACAGTACACAATTGAAATAAAATTTTATCTTAGAGTGGCCACTTTACCCTGCTCTACCTGTAGCTTATCAAATTAATAATGTTCTGCTGTATAGTTTACAGCATATCTGCGTTGTCAAACGTTGAAAATCGTGCTTAATTAAAGCAAAAGCGAAACATTTCAAGTCCAAAGGCGTTTTTCACAACCACTCGTATACTTTCAGTAATTTTCGCGACTTTACCCCGTCAGTATTTAAACGCATTGAGAAAGTACTAATAATGAAGTTTTATTATCATCACCGCAGCTTTGATAAGGAAAGAGTAAAATGCGTAATACATTTTCATCCTTTTATGGCAGCTTCTGTCTTTATTTCTGTATTTGTATCCTCATACGTGGTTAATGTTTTTGCTGTACATAGGTTAAATAATTATATTACAGTTTAGGAAGTTTACCATTACATATATGTCATTGTAGATCAAAGAACTTTAATTTGGCGTATTTGAAATGGTTAAACAATACGCAGCATTTTTTATTTTCAGTATATCATCATAATAAAAACACGATCGCCACTACAACTTAAACAGAGACAAATTGCTGACGCAATATACATAGTACAAGACGTCACCTAAACGCACTTGGATATCTGAACAACAATTTATGAAAGTATAATTTTAGCAAGTGTTTGGGCTTAACACGCTTGTGTCAAATGTCTGTCATAATATTACAATGCTGAGACACTGTAACTTCATAGGACGTCAGTTTAACCGTTTGAAATTTTTTTTTTTAATTTTTAGCTAATCTTATCTTTTGCTATAGGATAGATGCGTGTTTGCATTTGTTCCCTTTAAGATACACACGTTTCTATTGCTGTTGATTTTTTCTATTAATATAATAATGGCTCTTAAATATTTTCATTGGTTCTAGTGCAGAGTATTACAACGAACGTGCACACCTTTTGCTACAGAATTACTAAAATATTTATTTCTAATCAAAGATTTTCGCTCACCTTTGGCCAGTCTTTGTAACATAATGAAAATGTTGCTTATTTATCTGGCGTATGACTAAGAATTTTGTATAACTGTTTGCTAGTCTCACTTTTGCAATTCGATCACAGACAGACATCTCTTGATGGACAGTGCTTCCAACATATCTCTGTAGTAAGATAATAAACGAATAATGGGTAACACAGTAGATAGAGAATAGAGCTTCGCATGGGGCAGGCAGTAACTTATTAGAGTTTGCACCCGCTCAGGTTTGCAGAAGTTTGGGAAGTCGAACCTTCTAATCACTGAGCACGAGAAATTATTCGAGTAATTTTATTACAACAGAGTAGTTATTTTCAGCTGCATGCAATTTTTTTGGTGAAACAGATCTTATATTGCTACTCACCAGATCAAAGCTCCGTGTGTGCGTACGAAGTTTCCAAACTAAAATATACTTGTCAGAGTTTTGCTTGCATGATACACGAACGAAGGTTTGTGGTTACTTCACCGATTTGAAGTTATATTACACCCCCTATTGTAATCCGTATTCGGAGTGTGATACGATACATTCAATATCCGACCGACAGAAGAAACAAAACTGAATTTGGCATAAGAATTTGCGGAACTAAACCAAAATCTGTATTTTCGTAGCACTGTTATTGTCAAGCTAATTTTGAACTAATGATTTATTATTGCAACATTTGTTTCGAATACACTTCTAAACGGGGAGCTTAAACTGATGAGGAATCAAGTGTTGCAGTCCAACTCGTACTATGATGATACCCAATAAAATGAACGTAACGCGATTAAATTTGGCAGGAACGTACCTCAGCATATCACGAGTATGGTTTTGGAAGTACGTGAGCAGAGACTTTTCTCTCTAGTGTTTGTGTTGCACTTGCGTGAATTGAAGGTCGACTGGGTGTCCGCTGTCCCCGGTATAGTTGGTGTGAAGCCTGTTACTGCATTACTGTGACAGCATCGTAAATATTTCTCGTACTTTCCTTACAAGTAATTCAGTGCATGCATCGCAGTATGACGTGGTACACAGTGGAAAAACAAGTGTTTACGCCGGGTCACTACCGGATTTTCGCATGTGGGAATCGTGCCGGACGATGCCACTGGTCGGCGGGTTTTCTAGGGGATCTTCCGTTTCCCCCACCCTTATATTCCAACTCTGCTCCATACTCACCTCAATCACCCTCGTCGGCTCTCAAGACCTCGCTGTTAAGAGCCGCCCAAATATCCTCACTCACTCGCGTGTTCATTTCTCACATTACTTACGCAGAAAGTAATTTTACAAGTGAAACTAGATAAAACAATTTATACAGTTCGCGCTTTATTGAAAATTACGTCTCAGAAATAGTTTATTAAGTGGTTTGGGTTTCGAAAACCACCAACAAAATAGACGGGGAACACAGACCGTGTCTTCCCAATTATCTTAGCATACGTTCCTTTTTACCACAAAGTGGTGCGTGTAGGCATGCCTTAATGCAGATGGCAGCTGTTGTGCAATCATCGTTCTTCTGTTACAACAAGATAATTTCGTGTCATATTTATCGGACTGAATGACCTACTTAGTTCGTTCTTTATATATTAAGTATTGCTGGATTATTTTCGTTATTTATAAGCCTATAATATTTTCTTTTATCTGCATTCGAAAGTAAGAAAAACGCTCTGTGTTTAACTAGTTACGAAGATATTAGATTATTTTTCTGTCTCATTACATTTTTTTTTTTTGTTCTTTTCTAATGACAAATAAATGTTTCGAAAATGTCTGGGTTATTAAATGAACTGTCGTGTCTGCTGGAAGTGAGTATGATTTTCGAATAAAATGTAGAACGTGTCATAATTTTTACGTGGTGGGATGCCTCTTTGGCTTACATCTCATCCGTGCTATAACCTGTATGTATGCTATCTTGCTTAGGTCAAGAAAATGTTTAGTAAAGGCAAAAAATTACAAAATCAAAAACAGCTCCTTCCTTAGAAACATTAAGACGAAAACTTACGTTAACATTAAATAATCCACAGGTAGAAAATGTATTTTATTAATATAATACATATAAAGTGAAATATTTAGGATGGCTATCAAAAACATCGGCGATTTGCTGAAACACTAGTCAAATATTGTCTGCCCAAAGCAATTTTATTAGAGTGGCATATTTTTCAAAAGTTAAAGGTGAAGCATAAATGTATTGTTAAAATTACAGAAAGAAGTTAAGATGGAGCACTAAGTGTTTCATAAAAATACATTGAAAAAAATCTGCAACCACGGCAAAACATGAAGCTGCAAGGTATATTGAGGAAACTACTAGGCACGACACCATTACTTTGTATTGCATTTCGTGATGCGGAATTGAAACTGCAGGCATTTCTTAACTTAACCGTGTGACATTACTTTGTATTGCATTTCGTGATGCGGAATTGAAACTGCAGGCATTTCTAAACTTAACCGTGCGACATGAATTAATCACTAAAGGAATGTAGTGATGATGAATATTTTTAAGAGTGACAATTTTTTCGTTTTCCCTTTCATCACTATTATTTGAGAATGTTTTAATGAAAGTATAATCTCTGGGAGCTACGTTTAAGGCGCAAAAATTCGATTTACGCAGAAATCACAATCTTACCTCCGTAGATAAATGGGGAAATAATCTGCAAAAGTTTAATACTTAAATAAGGACTGTAATTTTCGCATTCTATTCCTTTATCAGGCTTAATTTCCCACTCCTTTACACTCTCGAAAACTAACCCATTAATCGATGATTTATATTCGAATTAATGTGCTTTACATCACAGAATTACATAAATAACTGCAATTTCTTAAATACCCTCCACGAGATGTTATATTTACGATTTCTTAATAAGCGAAGCGAAGGAAGCCTATGAATTTTTGAGGTTTACACAGTCAATAGAACAATATGAAATAGTAAGCTGTCTTGTAAATTTTAAATACCTAATAATATATTCATTCCCAAAATGTAATGTGTCAAATTTTTCTTTTATACTGCTCAATTTACAATTTTTCAAACATATAAACTTATAACAATTTGAAACATAAGAAATTCGATTTGAATGCCAAAACGTCATGGTTCGAGACATGGCAATATTTTTAATTTTTACATTTGGAAAATTATTACTCCCGAAGGCATCTGCAAGAAGTACGGCATGCATGGATAATCTATTTTATACGCCACTATATTAACTGCATTAAAATTACATAAGCCGGTTGACATTACTATCTTATTAACAACTATGTTTACAAGCAGGCTGACATTGCTATTTTAATAACAACTATGTTTACAAACAAGCTCATATTTCTATCTTAATTACCACTATGTTTACAAGCAAGCTGACATTGTTATATTAATAACAACTATGTTTACAAGCAGCCTCACATTACTATATTAATAACAACTATGTTTACAAGCAGGCTGANACAAGCAGGCTGACATTGCTATCTTAACAATAACTATGTTTACAAGAAGCCTCACATTGCTATATTAATAACAACTATGTTTACAAGAAAGCACACATTTCTATCTTAATAACAACTACGTTTACAAGCAGGTTGCCATTGCTATCTTAGCAATAACTACGTTTACAAGCAGGCTGACATTACTATCTTAAAAATAACTATGTTTACAAGCAGGCTGACATTGCTATCTTAACAATAACTATGTTTACAAGAAGCCTCACATTGCTATATTAATAACAACTATGTTTACAAGAAAGCACACATTGCTATCTTAATAACAACTACGTTTACAAGCAGGTTGCCATTGCTATCTTAACAAT
>NQII01015031.1:0-16619 GCA_002778355.1 Clitarchus hookeri | reverse complement strand
CGGATCTCAGTCCACTGCCCCGGATCTCAATCCACTGCCCCGGATCTCAGTCCACTGCCCCGGATCTCAATCCGCTGCCTCGGATCTCAGTACACCACCCCGGATCTCAATCCACTTCCCCGGATCTCAATCCACTGCTCCGGATCTCAATCCACTGCCCCGGATCTCAATTCACTGCCTCGGATCTTAATCCACTGCCCCGAATCTCAATCCACTGCCCCAGATCTTAATCCACTGCCCCGGATCTCAGTCCACTTTAGGACAAATGTTTATAAGGACATTTTGTGTTTTAGGGTGTACTATCTACCCCCTTATTACTTCCAACGTATTTGGGAACGCTCTATATACATGTATACAGTATATAAAATTATATATACAGGTTGTAACAGAACAACGCTTAAAGTTATTCGTCACGTAAAGGATGCTAAGACGAGTAAAACGATATAGTACACTTAGGGTCACAGCAGCTGGGAAATACATGAAATATCGACACACAATTTGCGTTCCGTGAGGTTCGCAACTTGCGTTGAAGAAGCGACAACTGGCACTGTGCGCAGTCCGCCAGAGCGTCAAGTGGGCCGAGCTGACTGGCTCGCCCCTTAAGTCAGCTTTTGAGTGTCAATGAGAATGCGCATTTAACTGTAAAGGTTTTAAGTCGTTCATGGGGAAAAAAATACTAAGTTACAACAAACAAAAGAACAGTTGGCCGTGACATTACATTAATGGAAACATCGCACAAATTGATGTTATCTAAAAAAATTGTCCGAAGTTTGCACCATTGGCTTGAATGTACAGATTACACAGCATTGCTACGTTATCACGAAGCCGCAAGAAAATGTCTGATTGTTTTGTATTTCTTGAGCAGCCACAGTCATTCTAGTGACCAGATCCATTTTCGTTTCCACGGGTGTGCGGTNTGATTGTTTTGTATTTCTTGAGCAGCCACAGTCATTCTAGTGACCAGATCCATTTTCGTTTCCACGGGTGTGCGGTAAATTATATCTTCCACGNTTGAGCAGCCACAGTCATTCTAGTGACCAGATCCATTTTCGTTTCCACGGGTGTGCGGTAAATTATATCTTCCACGCAATCCCACAAGAAAAAGTCTACTACATTAAAATCCTGTGACCATGCGCACACACACACGCACACACACACAAGCTGGCCAAACAACTGGTCCACTGTTGAGGATATTCGTCATTCAAATGGTTTATAACTCGCAAATCGTAATGTGCAGGCGCGCCATCACGTTGCAACCACATGATCAATCCATACTTAGTATAAAATGAAGCCTCTGGCGCGCGTCTGTCTGTCTGTATGACTGCGCTAATCTCGAGAACCACTGAACGGATTTGGATGCGATTTCTACTGTTGTGATCTGCATTTATCGACGAAGGTTTGTGTATATTAAAATCTGCCCTAGCACTTATACGAGCTGAGCATTAACGGTATTAATGAATCAAGTCGGGAAAGGGAAAAAAGTTTGCCGCCAGCGCGCTTTCATGGAATACGCTGCCTAATCCTTTAGAGATATAACAAAATCATGTACGAAAGAATTGTGTTAAATCAAATGATGTACAAAAACGTCAGCTGTAGCATATATCTATCTTTAATACATAATTAGTAATAAGCGTATTTACAATGAAAACTACTCAGTAAAAACAAACGTAAAATTAACTGTCTTTTCTAACCATAAGTTCTTACCAAAATTAATCAATTCATAATTAAAACTGTTTAATCTTGATAGGAAATGTCATTTGAAGAATACAATTATCGCGAACACTTTAGAAGTTATGAAAAGTTTTGTGAAAAAGTAATTTCAGCGCGACTTGGTCATATTTTATTTTAATTTCTTTGTCCCTTAGACCCTGCAATATTTAAAACGTGCTTTTCAGCACGACTTGGTTGTAATTACGATAATGTTGTCTATGTGCGGATTTTAGCTCAAGTGATTCAGCGTTTTTAAGACTTTCTTTTAACCATTAAAACGTCGGCGAAATTGTTGTTTTGTATTGTTTGATTGCAAATAATTGTTTAATTCCGTTTGGTTTAGGTACGTGAAAATATAAAATAGGTTAGATAGAAAGTTTAGATTAAGCTAATATTTTTATTCTCACAAATCTTAGTGTTTATTTGTCGTGTACTTACATGCGTAGGTACTATTGATAATGAGGTGATTTTAAGAGCAAACACAAGTCTATTACTTAGAAGATACAGTACAAGACAGTGAAGAAGCTGTGCACTAGTCTACAGAATTTCTTAATTCATTGAATCCTTCTGGCATGCCACCACACAAACTGATTTTAAAAGTTGGAGCTCCCATAATTTTATTGTGAAGTATAAATCCACCGAAATTATGCGACGGGACTAGATTACAAATAAAAAGTTTACAAATTTATCTCATTGAAGGTACTATTCTAACTGGCAGCGGTACTGGAGAAACTATTTTAATACCTAGAATACCAATGATTCCCTCGGATTTACCTTTTAATATTAAAAGAGTCAAATTTTCAATAAGATTTTGTGTTGGCATGACTATAAAAAAGGCACATGGTCAAACACTTAATGTGGCTTGAGTGGATTTGAGTGGAGTATGTTTTTAACACGGACAACTATACGTAGTCCTTTCGCGTGTCACGTCAAACAGAAATGTTTTTGTGCAGGCGGTCGGAGGCAAAACGATTAATGTTGTATACAAAGAAATTTTCTAAACCACTATCACATAATATTATTATATTAGAGATGTATGACTGTGGATAAAGCGAAGGAGGTAGGTTTGTCAGGATCGTGGTAAATGGAGGATCATAACCTCTGCCTACCCCTCTGAGAGACAGGCGTGACGTGTATGTATGTGTGTATGTTCTATATGATAGTGGTTTACTAATTTACTATAATATAATATTGTAATTGTCTTTTCCCAATTTATTAATTAGTGTATCGCTGTAAAAACTAAATTACACCCGGGTGAAGCCGGGCCGGGTCTCTAGTCGTACATAAAGTGAAAAATCGTCGAGAATTTCGGGTAACAATTCACGGCCCATCACTTCAATGTCCAAAATAACCGCCCACGCGTTGACATGTTTTTTAAGTTGAAAATACCCTCCTGAGTGAATGTTGCCTCGTCACCGTACATGACCGAAGAAGGGTAATTTATTTCATTTGGGCATTTTTCAAGATGCCACTGGCAGTATCGGACTCATGGCTCGTAGTCTTGTGGTTTCAACTATTGGGTCTTGTGGTTGTGGTATGGATAAAGACCTGGCTCGTGCCACGTCCGCCAGACTGACATGCGCGACACACCAAGTTGACACGCAACGCGGTCCACGCTCGTACACGGATCCTCTTCAACGCGCGCTAGCACTTCAACTCCTAACTGGCAATGTCGCACGTTACGACGACGTGTGCCCCCTCCACGGCGTCCAGTGCACACTATCTTACCTGTGTTGTACACTAACGCACAAAGTGGTTACGCCTGTGTGCGTGTTTACTCACCTTCGCCATCCCTGTCTCACGGATGCGACGGTCCACGCTAGTAAACAACACACGGCTTGGTAAGTTACGTCAAGGAAAGCGCTCTGCATGAAGCCGCCTAGCTGCGAGTGCATTTGAGTTAGAAGCCGCGTAGCAGAGATTCGTGTCTGTAAATTAGTATAATGAGTAATTATTCATCTGGTTATGTCTACTTCAACGCAAGCTGCGAACCTCACGGAAAGCAACTTGTGTGTCTATTTTCAGGTAATGCCCAGCTGCTGCGACCCTAAGTGTGCTATGTTGTGTTACTCGTCTCAACAGCCCCTACATTTTGATGAGCAGCTTTAAACGTTATTCAGTTACATCCTGTATATATATATATATATATATATGTATTCAGTTGCATCCTATAAATATGTTGGGTCACAAGACAAGGCTTTATGTACTCGCCTGTCGGCTTGATGGGTCACAAGACAACGCATTTCATACTGGCCTGTTAGCTTGGTGGGTCACAACACAAGGCTTTATGTACTGGCCTGTTAGCTCGTTGGGTAACAAGACAATGCTTTAAGGAATAGCCTGTTGGATCATTGGGTCAGAGGACAAGGCTTTACATACTCGCCTGTTGGCTTGGTGAGTCACAAGACAAGGTTTTACGTACTGGCCTGTTGGCTCGTTGGATCACAAAACAAATCTTTACATACTTGCCTGTTGGCTTGTTAGATCACAAGACAAGAGTTTACGTACTCGCCTGTTAGCTTGGTGGGTCACAAGACAAGGCTATATGTACTGGCCTGATGGCTTGGTGGGTCATAAGACAAGGCTTTACGTATTGGCCTGTTGGCTCGTTGAGTCACAAGACAAAGCATTACTTACTTGCCTGTTGTTAGGTGGGTTACAAGACAAGGCATTACATTCTCGCCTAATGGGTTGGTGGGACACAAAACAAGGCTTTGTGTACTCGCCTGTTGGCTTGGTTGGTCACAAGACAAGACCTTACATACTGGCCTGTTGGCTCGCTGGGTCACAAGACAAGGCGTTACATACTGACCTATTGGTTTGTTGGGTCACAAGAAAAGGCTTTACGTACTCGCTTGTTCGCTTAGTTGGTCACAAGACAAGTCATAGTATACTCGCCTGTTGGCTTGGTGGGTCACAAGACAAGGAATAACGTACTGGCCTTATGGCTCGTTGGGTCACGAGACAAGGCAAAGTGTATTCACATGTTGGTTTGTTGGGTCACAAGACAAGGCTTACGTACTCGCCTGTTGGTTTGTTGGGACACAAGACAAGGCTTACGTACTCGCCTGTTGGCTTGGTGGGTCACAAGACATGGCATTACGTACTGGCCTGTTAGCTAATTGGGTCACAAGACATGGCTTTACATACTCGCCTGTTGGCTTGGTGGGTAATGAGTCAGGGCTTTATATACTGCCCTGTTGGCTTGTTGGGTCACAAGACAAAGCCTTACGTACTTGCCTGTTGGCTTGGTTGATCACAAGACAAGGTTTTACGAACTCGCCTATTGGCTTGGTGGATTACAAGAAAAGACATTACGTACCCACCTGTTGGCTCGTGTCACAATACAAGGCTTTACGTACTGGTCTGTTGGCTCGTTGGGTCACAAGACAAGGCTTTACGTACTCGCCTGTTTGGCTCGTTGGGTTACAAGAAAAGGCTTTATGTACTCGCCTGTTGGCTTGGTGGGTCACAAGACAAGGCATTATGTACTCGCCTGTTGGCTCGTTGGGTCACAAGACAAGGCTTTATGTACTGGCCTGTTGGCTCATTGGGTCACAAAAAAGGCTTACATACTGGCCTGTTGGCTCGTTGGTTCACAAGACAAGGCATTACGTACTTGCCTGTTGGCTTGGTGGGTGACAAGACAAGGCATCACGTACTCGCCTGTTGGCTTGGTGGGTAACACGACCAGGCTTTACGTACTCGCCTGTTGGCTTGGTGGGTCACAAGACAAGGCATTACGTACTGGCATGTTGGCTCTTTAGGTCACAAGACAAGGCTTTACGTAGTTGCCTGTTGGCTTGTTAGGTCACAAGACAAGGGTTTACGTACTCGCCTGTTGACTGGGTGGGTCACAAGACAAGGCTTTATGTACTGGCCGGTTATCTTTGTAGGTCACAATACAAGGCTTTATGTACTCGTCTGTTGGTTTGGTGGGTCACAAGACGAGGCTTTACGAACTCGCCTGTTGGCTTGGTGGGTTACAAGACAATGCATTACGTACTCGCCTGTTGGCTCGTTGTGTCACCAGACAAGGCTTTATGTATATTGCCTGTTGGCTCGTTGGGTAACAAGACAGGGCTTTACGGACTTGCCTGTTGGCTCGTTGGGTCACATGACAAGGCTTTACGTACTCGTCTGTTGGCTTGGTGGGTCTCAAGACAAGGCATTACGTACCGGCCTGTTGGCTTGGTGGGTCACAGGACAAGGCATTACGTACTGGCCTTTTGGCTCGTTGTGTCACAAGACGAGGCTTTACGTACTCGCCTGTTGGCTTGCTGGGTCACAAGAATAGGCATTACGTACTGGCCTGGTTGCTCGTTGGGTAACGAGTCAAGGCATTACGTACTCGCCTGTAGGCTTGGTGGGTCACATACAAGGCTTTACATACTCGTCTGTTGGCTTGGTTGGTCACAAGACGAGGCTTTACGTACTCGGCTGTTGGCTTGGTGGGTCACAAGACAAGGCATCATGTACTCTCCTGTTGGCTCGTTGGGTCGTAAGACAAGGCTTTACTACTCGTCTGTTGACTCGTTTGGTCACAAGACAAGGCTTACGTACTCGCCTGTTGGCTTTGTTTGTTTGAAGACAAGGCTTTACGTACTGGATTGTTGGCTTGGTGGGTCACAAGACAGGGCATTACGTACTGGCCTTTTGGCTCGTTGTTACACAAGACGAGGCTTTACGTACTGGCCTGTTGGCTCGCTGGGTCACAAGACAAAGCTTTACAGTGTGCAAGTAAAATAATTATTTTCAGCAAATTGTGGTATTTTTTCGAAAGAAGACCGATAAGCCTATGATTGCACATTGTCTATTTTCAGAGAAAACTAAAACTCTGACAACGATTTAGATATATACTTGCCATATTATTATAATTAGTCGCCCTTTAATAAATATGTTATTGTCTTTATGTGTGTATTTGAATGCGGCGTTACTAATACTTTTTTAATTTTTATATTGGTAAATCTGCATAATAGTAAATAACCTTAATATCCCTGTAAGGATTAACCTTATGAAAATGACAAACTTTCACAAACAGGAGATATTTGCAAAATAATAGACAATTGTTGCACCTTACTTCGCATATAAGGGAGATCAGGGTACAGTGACCAGTGCGGACAAAGTGGCTATCAGAGTTTATTCTGCTGTAGAGTGCTGCTGTCTAGTGGTGAAGATCTGAAACAGTTCGTATTCTGAGAGTATTTATTTTGGCTGTCGTACAAATAATTTATATTGTTTTGTTAATGTTTGATGTAATGTAAGTGATGAATAATGTGAATTTTAACACAATAAGTAGTAACTCTATAATTATTGGTCATACCACTTAAAATTATTATGTTTCAGGCTTTAAAACCAGGTTTCATAAAATATAGTAGATTGCTTAGTTTTTACTCCAGACAAAATTTTGTGTGCCAGAAGGACAAAGTGTTGAGCCACCTGGCAATTTTACACACACGTATGACCACTCTTATCGAGCTATTTAATTTGTTTTATTATAATAAAACTAAATATTAATAAAAGACAAATCTTCTAACTTCAGATCAACAATACCGTAAAATAGGGTGAGATTGTGCAATTTTACGTTCTTCAGGTAAAGTTAATCCTTTACGGCTTGCTGGTTTTTCTGTAAAAGGAAAAAACACGCATTCCCTTTTGTTGCTTCTTGATATATATGATTATATATTTTACATACTTTACCTGACATGGCAAAACAAAGCGGCCATTTGGCAATTTATAATTACTGATTAAAAATATTTTGCAATTATGAACAAATTACATGTTTTATTGCTTGTAAAATAACTATATTATATNTAATTACTGATTAAAAATATTTTGCAATTATGAACAAATTACATGTTTTATTGCTTGTAAAATAACTATATTATATGTTGGATGATGTTATAATTTTGGTTTAATTGCGATATAAAATTTAAATATAATCTTATAATCTTACCTTAGATTGGCCCTTTTACCCTGCTCTCCCTTACAATATGTCTTCAGAGGCAAGAACAATGCTTCAGATTATGAAAAGGAATTATATCTCTGTTACTTTAATCAAAATAAAAATGCCATGGTTAGAACTACAAGCTCGAAAATACGTTTCACTTCAAAGTTTAAAATGCAGTTGGTATTTTTATAATTTCTAAATAACATTCGAAGAATTGTTTTGCTANACGTTTCACTTCAAAGTTTAAAATGCAGTTGGTATTTTTATAATTTCTAAATAACATTCGAAGAATTGTTTTGCTACTTCTGTTTTCCGAGTAATGTAACTTTTGTGTTGCAAGGAAGCACATTCCCCTCACCAGTGTCCACGCCTTATAAATACTGACTCTTTTAATTCAGATATTGCAAAAAAAAACTTTTCGCAATCCAGTTTCTTCTTTATACCTAACCCAGAGTTAAAAAACAAAAATTAAAATTGTTTCTGAGAGTGGTATGATTTTGTTCCTTCTGGACCAATATATTTTTAATGGGAGTTAGGCTCGGTGCTGTGGCTGTGGCTGTGATTGGCGTTCGCTTACTGAGGATCGCTTCTTCTTCTAGACTCAGGAGGTGCTCGGAAGCCGGCGACTCAGGATTGACGAACATACCCGAAGGTGCTCGGCAGTTATACACACTAATTCTTCAAGCATATATTTGTTTATTGTAGCCATATTGGTTTCATAGGTACAGGTTATGTCAAATCGTAAATCTGTATTTATCATATGCTTTAAAAATTATTATTGGTTATGAATTATTTATCAATTTTTTTTATATTGTGCCGAAATTATACATAGGGTATTGCGGAAACATGCAAAAGGCCCTCATTCANATTTTTTTTATATTGTGCCGAAATTATACATAGGGTATTGCGGAAACATGCAAAAGGCCCTCATTCAATTACTAAATTTACAATCCCCTCTCTTGAAGACTGATTAATACACGAGGCCAGAATCTGACAATTATTCACTGCCTCGGCTGTTTTTGTAGGTACAACTATGCCACTCAGATATTTTTTATGTATATACGACTAAACCAATTCCAACATAATAATAGCAACCACATACACAAGTATGTTATACTGATGACATGGATCAGCATTTAACAATACTTCTATAGGCTTAATTGGCTTTAATTTAAAGGCCAATACTGCTAGGCCTTGGAGCCTTGGCATGTATGAGGGTATTAACAGTCTTAACTTAAGTGCTCTTCTTGACCATCAATCCATCAATTGTTCAATAAATAAATCATTATTTGGATCAACCAATTAATCGCCCAATATTTCCATCAATAATTCACAATTTTCGCCAATTCGCAACCAATCATCACCAATCCTCAGCAATCTTACCATCAATATTTCACAATATTCCCATCAATCTTTCGCAATTTTTTCATCAAACTTTTGCAATCTTTCCATCGATCTTTCAGGACCTTTCCATTCATCATTCACATTAATTACATTAATCTTTCGTCCAATCTTTTAATTAGTCATCAATCCTTAGATCGATCATTCGGTTTGTTCCCCACCCATATATATAAATTACATTCATTTGCCAAATGTCTCCAAATTTGTACGTGTTGACAGAATTAATGTTTATTATACGGTCAACTATCTATGAATTTTTATACTAATGTCTTTATTATTATTACATATACAGATCTTTCTGTTAATAGTCGATTGCTGATAGCACCACTTTAAAGTTGTGAGGGATAAAAGGATACGAAACACAAAAATAAAGAAAAAGGTATTATTTTATAATAACAACTTATTATTATTTTGTAATTCCAATTTCGGAAGAAAGCAGTTCATGCCATCATGCTATATATACCCATTACTTCAGTTTACTAATAATTAAATATATCTCGTTAAGGTGCGAGAGATCCCCGCGTTTTTGTAGGCCAATAAAATATCTGAGTCCATCAACAAGTTAATTCGGGTCTTCAGGAAATAGGTAGCCAATACTCTCGGCGTCTTTTGCTCTTCATGTCTCTTGTTGCAGCAAATGTGTTGGAGGTGTGTGTCAGTGCATTGAGAAAATCGCCATCATCGTCTTCAGCACTATTAGGGTCTTCATGATCATTTTCATCTATGCTATCTTCATTATCGTCTTCACCTCCTGTTTCATCCTCAATATAAAATTTGCTTTTCTTTGTTGCAGCAGTTGAATGCTCATCAGTATTCAGAGCCAAATGACCGCTTATTTTAAGGTTCACCGATTTCACAGGAACGTCTCTACTGCACTCATTCCGTCTTTGGCATTAGTTGTCTCATCAAAATCACCTGTCGAATCGGTACCCATTGATGCAGCAAGAGGTATTGCCGGCAACACTTGCTGTCTCTCAGTCGATGAATCCTTGTAGATCTCGGTATATTCTTTCAATGTATCGCCTTGTACAAACTGCATGGGACCAATGTCGTAATGCTTCATTGCGTCAAAAGGACTCTTCGTACAGGCCATTCTCTCATGCCGACAAGCATTTTGACCATATGTGAAAACTCGGCACTGGCGAAAACCTGTCAGCAATGATGCAGCTCACGGCTCCATGCTCGTTGAGGACAAAGACAGGCCTTTGTGTTTGCAATTTATCTTCGTGGTATTGCGAAAGAATGCTTCTAAATCGATGTTAACTTCTGGGCACCTGAACCTCAACTAAGATATCAGCGTTCCTCAGCATTCTATAATAACTTTCTCCAAATCACGGAAAAACCACTAAATGTTTTCTAAGTCCACGAGAAAATAAATATTTTTTTACGATTTCAGGCTTCGAACTCAGGGCCGTAAGCCACGGATCACCTTTTGTAAATTGCTTAAAACTGTGTATCAGTTGTGCATGAATATTAAAAAGTGAAAAATTAATTTATGAACATCGCTAAAAAGGCTTAAAAAACTAGGGTCATTAATCGAATTGCGAATCCTTTATATTACCCCGATCCCCATATCCGACAGCTAAAACTATCATTTTGCCCTTATAATGAAATCCCAAAACTGCCTCAGAATATATCCGATGGCTAAAACTTCAATTTCGCTATTAATATAAATGTTTATAATTTCTACTGAAAACTAGGAAAACTGACATTGTTTTTATAAGTCCAATAGAAAATTAAAATTTCTATGTTTTCGGTTCTTGAACTCAGGTCTCTACACAATACCTCAACTTTTGCGATTCCATGCATCTATATGGCAGGTNTCGGCACCTGAACCTCAACTAAGATATGAGCGTTCCTCAGCATTCTATAATAACTTTCTCCAAATCACGGAAAAACCACCGAATGGTTTCTATGTCCACGAGAAAATAAATATTTTTTTACGATTTCAGGCTTCGAACTCAGGGCCCTAAGCCACGGATCACCTTTTGTAAATTGCTTAAAACTGTGTATCAGTTGTGCATGAATATTAAAAAGTGAAAAATTAATTTATGAACATCGCTAAAAAGGCTTAAAAAACAAGGGTCATTAATCGAATTGCGAATCCTTTATCTTACCCCGATCCCCATATCCGACAGCTAAAACTATAATTTTGCCCTTATAATGAAATCCCAAAACTGCCTCAGAAATTTTTTCTAAGTCCGATAGTGTATTAATAATAATTTTTATAGTTTCGTGCCTCAGACTCAGGGTCCAACACTGTACATCCCCTTTAGAGATTGCTTAAATCCTTATATCAGGTGTGCATGAATACTAAAAGGTATGAAATTAATGTACGAACATCGCTAAAAAGGCTTGAAAAGCTCGGGTCATAAATCGATTTGCAATACTATTATCTCACTCTGATTCATATATCCGATGGCTAAAACTTCAATTTCGCTATTAATATAAATGTCTATAATATCTACTGAAAACTAGGAAAACTGACATTGTTTTTATAAGTCAAATAGAAAATTAAAATTTTTATGTTTTCGGTTCTTGAACTCAGGTCTCTACACAATACCTCAACTTTTGCGATTCCATGCATCTATATGGCAGGTGCATATAAGCATGTAAACAAACTGAATATTACGTACAATGTTAGTTAAAAATTATACAAAACTCCGGTCGGGGTTCGAATTGTGTACCTTATATCCCTCTGCAAGATCACTATCCTTTGTCCAAAATGAGTCTAAGAGCCTACAAGTTTCACACACCAGGTGTTTATAGGGGATATATTCCAAAATATTTTTTTAACCAAAATGTTACATAAGTGGTTATTATTCGTGTTACCTGTCAGATATTGTGGCAATAAGGTTATAAATAATACACGTATCACTGGTTAGGACGGGTTAATGTAACTACAACTGTAATAAACTTCCTCGTAACGTCGAAGCTAACCAATGAGATACTGTCCTAAATTGACATATACGTCTACCCTTTATCTCATAATATTCAGCGCAGACACCTGACGTTAAATATACTGAAGAGCCAGAAAACTGGTGCACCTGCCTAATATCGTGCAAGGCCCCCGCGAGTACGCAGAAGTGCCACAAGACGACGTGGCATGGACACGACTAATGTCTGAAGGTATGCAGGAGGCATTGAAATCTGCGCCAATTTGAGAAAGGGTTGCACGTCTTTCACGTTTATTGATTCTCGTCAGTCGTCGTTTGTCCCGTTTGTTCACGATCTTTTTTCCGGCCGCAGCGATGTCGAAGTTGTGATGTTTTACCGGATTCCCGATAATCACGGTACACTCGTGAAATTGTCGTACGCGAAAATCCCAATTTTATCGCTACCTCGGAGATGCTATGTGTCCCATCTCTCGTGCACCGACTATAATACCACGTTCAAACTCACTTAAATCTTGATAACCTGCCATTGTAGCAGCAGTAACCGATCTAGCAACTTTGCCAGACGCTTGTTGTCTTATATAGGCGCTGCCGACCGTATCGCGTTACTCTGATTGGTTCCACACCTCTGTTATTTGCATACGCACGCCTGTACCAGTTTTTTTGGCTCTCCAGTGTGGAAGAAATTCCACATGTAATTTATCACTTTATCTGATCTCTTGTAACTGAGGGTTATTTTTGATATTTTGTAACTGTTAATTGGCTTCAAGAAAAGAATTAGACATCCACGAACGTGCTGTTACAGCTCTCATACAAGTTGCGCTATAAAATATTTTGTGAAAAAATAAAAAAAAGTATATTTCCATGTTTATTGTGCAGATGCATAATTTTTAAGTTTTAAAATAGAAATAATTTATCGAGTAGGCAGAATTTCAATATACTATATGCGCAGATAGAGTTTTGCGGTTTAAGATACACTGTCTTCGGAGCAGCAGTGACGCAGAGACTAGACCACTCGCCTCACATATAGGCGAACCGGATTCGATTCCCGGCGGGGTCGCTCCCGTATTTTCGCAAGTGGGAATAGTGCCGGACGATGCCGCTCGTCAATTGGTTTTCTCAGGGATCTCCTGTTTCCCCGCTCTTGCATTCCGGCTCTGTTCCATAATCAACTGGCTTCACCCTCGTCGGCTCTAAAGACTCGCTGCCAAGAGCCGCCAAAACCTCTACCTGACACTTTTTTTTTAAATAATTTATTTTCTGAATTTTTATAGTGTTTTTGTATGTCACGAGTACACTAATACAAGTTAAATTGGAAGCATGGTTAATTTTCTGCGTATCAGTTTTTGAAATTATTTCCAGAAGTGATATTTTAAGTTTGTGGTCTTGAGTTCACGTACAGCAATATTGAGCAATAACATAAAGCGAGTTGAGTAACTAATGCTGACTTAAGCAAACATTAGTTCGTTAGCACAGGCAACACATTCAAATAACTGGATTTACAGATAATGTTCTTTTACCAGTTAAAAAGGAACGGCGTTTATGTTTGTGGGAAGAAAAACCTGAAATGTAAAATTTCATGAAATAAAAATTTGTTTAATTTTGCTTTGTATTTATTGTAGATATTTAAATATGCTACAAAGATAGTGAGTTTGAGTACCAACAATAAATATTTTAAATATAAAACACAATGTTTACAGTAAAATAATAACTTAAATAAACACACATTAAGAACATACATCTATAGCTTCAATCTTGCAGATTTTACCTGTCCTTGGTTAAGATCATACTAACGATTTTTACAGGTTGTATATAATCAGAACACTAAAAGGGGAAAAATAACAAAATGACAGGACATATAGTATAGGGATGTAATTGCACAGAGCCTGATTATTACAAAAAGAGGAGAATCTAAATAACTAAGAAAATGCAAGCATTCTTCCTCCCTCTTTTATAATTAAGTATTTCATAACATATTTTATACTGTGAATGCTTCTGGGGTCGCAAAACATTCGTGCAAACAAAATTCAGTACTTTGCAACATACTACCAGAATTTGTTGTGAGTTTTGTGCAGTCAAATTGAATGAATGTTGAAAAAATACTGTTTAAATAATTAAAAACTTTTAATATAGATAAACTTGAGATTGTTTTTTAATATATAATTTTGCACGTCTCTTTAATTCCTGCGACTTCAGTTTTGCTGTTTTGTTGTTCAAATATTTTATTTGACAATTGTAAATTCTTATGTACTTACAGAATTAAATAGATAATAATTTATTAACATCAAAAAGACCTACTTGAAAGTGGAAGTTCTCAGTGGTGTACTTTAATAAAGAAGTAGCCACAGTTTGTAATTTACACAAAAAAAAGGCAATGACATGTATTAACCTCGTAATGTTTAAAAAAAGAAACCTGCTTTACAACTTCTTCTCTCCCCCTCTTTCTCTTTCTACTCTGTTTAAACAGCAATAAAATCACATAAATAACGTCTTTTTTGCAATATGAAGCTCCAATCACAATTAATACCTAGTCTAGAAAGCATTCAAACATAAATAATTTGAGCAAATATTCAAGAAACTACAAACAAGCCTCAGCAAAAGTTACAAATGTAAAGACAATTTACAGCCACTGTGAGACATAAAAAAACCATACTTGTCCATAAAAAGGCATTAAGCTCAGTAACTGAAATATTAATAAAGCACATTACAAATTAATGCTTTCATTAATTTTTTTAAAACACAACGCCATTACCAAACATGGTATCATGGTGAGCAAGAAATAATAACTGCCGGACAATAATACTGGAGTAACTGAGGCAGGAGTTACTATTGACCACTTTTCACGAGCAACCAGGTGTGGAAACACGCAGAACTTGTTTAACTTCTACGTAGGATGTCGAAGAATCCTGTTGTTTATGATGTTGCAAGTTCCTCGGGAAACACATTCCAGTGGAGTGGCAAGTATGGTTGCAATACAAGGCGACTGTGCTGAACAAATTCTGCAGCAATGAGGTACTTTGACATGATCCGCGGATCGAGGAAGGCGCCTTAGAAACGGAACCATTGCTTGAGAAAGTGGCCGTGAAGAATGGTTTGGGGATGATTCATGAGGGCTTCAGTCTTCAAAGAAGAGTCGCCTGCGGGCTCCAGAGGCGCAGATATCTCGCGTGTCTGGAACAACCAATCAGGCCGCACGGTAAGCACACTGTCTAGAAGCTGTCAGGAGTGTTCACAAATATACACTGTAAAAAAAAAACACATTCATGTACCCGTAACATATATAGACCGTTAACACTGGGAGAGCAATCAGATTGGTTTTTGACACCATCTAAAAGTATTGTTAACGTAAATGGTAACTGTGACAGAACTGTTTGTTGCGGTCTTATCAGTGATTGCATCTGTTATGTTAAATCTAGTTCCTCCAGGAGAGCGCTCTGTTCCTCCAACAGAACAGCGTTAGCAGTTCAATATGATATATTTAAATATTTAATTTGTCGTTACAATGTCGCATTTTCCAAAACAATTTTTATGGCAGAATGTCGATAAGTTCCAGGTTGGAATGCGTTGTCTTAGAAACAACCTTTATACCCTTAACTGGAAAAGAATTCAGCAGGGAAGCCGCAATAGAACAGTTCTGTTAAAGGTCTTCAGAGTAGCAGTAACAAAGTTCTGTTACTTTTTTCTATCAATTATGGTATTTCATGTATCATTAATACGAATGAAAATAGGGCGAAAATATGTTTGATTGTAATGATTAGTAATAAATAACTATCATGCAATGTATTATTAAACTAAGTGAGCTGTAATATGGTACCCTGTTCATTTGACGTATTTATAGACTTAGTAAAGTTTTGTTTGCACGAGGTGGCGGTGTAGACCGGAGGTAGAACCTCAGCAGGGCTTCAGAAAAGTTGGAAGCAACAAGCGTGCTCGATTGGTTATCGGAGTCTATGAAAATAAGACCTGCGTGTGACGCGCTAACGTGTGCTGAGAAATATTTTCTATTCACTCGGCCTCCATCCGACAAGTTTGCCTTGAGGTAGGTGGCGAAGGAGGTTCTGCCGGGTTAGTCAGTTAACGCCATTTATTCTGGCGCCTGCGCCTCGAGCTCACTCCAAGCGCGGTGATTTCGTTTCTGTACCGCCACTTGTTCTTTGGCGAGGCGACGGTGTAGGTAAGTATGCGTGGAGGCGAAACTGGGTGGCGGTTAGTTTGATGTGGGCGTACCCTTTCGCTGATACGCTGTTAAAAATTTCCGCATGTTTACGGACATGCAATCCGTAATGACGAAAAACGGAGTTGAGTCCGTGAATACAAAATACGGGAAATCTCCGTAGTCTACACGAAGCTTTCTTCGCTACTGTAACCATAAAAGTATCGTTTCTGGGGCAGTTAAAGTTATCCACGATAATAAGACGTCAACTTTCAAACATCGACAGTAGCATCAGGCGTCTGTAACATTTAGCAACACTTGATATTCACTAATAACTTTAATAAAAACTGAGAAAGTTGCTTATGTTCCTCTGGTGGAAGTACAAATGTTACACCACAGGAATAATGTCAGAGTTGCAGGTGAGTAGTATCGTGGGGTTGTGACTTTTTGACTTGGGTTCAAATCGTGCATAAATATAAGATAATTGTATCTTTTTATACACAGTAAAACA
>NQII01015029.1:0-16283 GCA_002778355.1 Clitarchus hookeri | reverse complement strand
GCACTGTAGAAAATAATGATGTTTGTGTTTTAGTGAAAAAAATTCCTATGCTTAAGGACCTTGCAACAACTGAACGGAACAGGCTTCTAGTTTGTGCAAAGCAGGGAAAGATGTTGACACTATTGCAATTCTGCTATCATTAAAGACTGATCATGGTAGTTTTGTAGATGCTGCTGTCAAGTCATTATGGATACCAGTAAACAATGTTGATTCAGAGAGGTCATTTTGAATGTACAACATTATGTCTGACCGAAGGACAAACCTGATTCCTGAAAACATTGAAATAATGTTAACTTTGGCAATGTCTGACTGAGTTTATGTTAAAAGTGTTCTAATTTGTGTATTGAAATATGATGATATTCTGTCTACATTTTATTTTTATGTGTTATTTCAAATGTTGTTACGGATTTAACTATTGTTTTCTTTTCTCTAAGTAGGCCTTATCGTTTGTGTGTTGCTTGTTCTGTGGATTTAAATATTTTGTAAATTTGACTAATTGAACCTATACAATTACGTCATTCTAAAGCAATGCATTAAAATTCTACTATAAATTAAACAAGTATTAATAGTGCAGTTATATTGTCTTTATAAATCTCATATGTCGTCTTTAAAATTGACAAAATGTTTAACGAAATTTGTTAGAAAGTAGCGAAAAACATACTGAAATAATCTTTTGAAAAGTGACGAAATAATGCAAACATTTTCACCGAAAACACCTGTCTCTAGTCATACGGTGATGTACTAAGAAGGATAAACTAGACAAGGCGCCGAAAAATAAACATGCCCTTTCTCAGGCCGTGTTCTAATTCGTTTGGAGTTTTGTTTTATGTAATTTGTATTTAGCATTTTGTAAGGTTTAGTCGGAACACCACAACATTGAACTATCTAGCAAACCATGATGCTATTTATTATGGTGGCGTAACGACGCAAGTTATTAGTTATCAGAATACGTGGTTCATTTTCTTTAGTTTTGCCAAGCTTCATAATATTTTTATCAGGTTTGAAATTAAAAGCCGTGGTGGTTCGTTTTATTGTGTTATAACGTTATCGAGCATACGTTTGCCGTTTCAAAAATCTTAAATTTTGTTATGCGTCAGCATTAGTAATAGGAGCTTTTTCAGACTGTGTCGACAGTTTTGCTCTAGGAAGTTTGAATATCTTTATCTGACTGACGGCACAGTAATCGGGCTACGATGAAATTTGGATGGCACTGCTGGTTCTAAAGGTTGATTAATTTTTACCGATGGTGAAGTTTGGATGGCTACGCAGAAGCCTTCTGAACTTCACGTAGACTGTTTATGGTAGAGAGAGTTTGATTAAATTTTACAAACAGCGCAGTTTGGATGGCGCTGCTGGCAGATGCCGGCTGCCGTGCCTTTATCTTAGGAGAGAGGGGACGATAGACAGACAGAATAAATACTCTGTGTCTATCGCCTAAAAAAGAAAAAGTAACCAACAGTCAGAGAAGACGCATCGGGCGTGACGAACTTCACCCACACCGGCAAGCACCTGCAACCGCTTAATCTTTTTTCACTTAAATTCTTNAGGCACACGACAAATACAGTGTGTGTCTGTCGCCTTCCAGCAGTGGATAATGGGCAGACGGAGAGAACGGACGACAGATAATGGACAACGGCCGAGGAGTCGATACTCAGTAGTCGTGAGGCCACATCGGGCGTGGCGCATAGCCCCCACACCGGCAACTTAACCCTGCTTGTTTGATTTCTACACCGGAGTGGGGGGTCTCTAATTATTAATATTCTGGCGAGGCAAGTTTTCAAGATGTAAATGAATAATTAAACGACTGTGGCGCTGCTCTCTGTTAGTTTGCCTGTAAATTGGTTCGTACTCTGCATACCTGACGATTGTATGTGAAATGTTTCAATATTTCCAGTAAATAAAAGTACAGAGTAAAAAACAAACATTGTACTTTATTTATATTTATTGGCGCCTTTAACATTTCATGCTACATCCAGCCGTCATCACAGACACTTCATCATTACAAATATGGTGGCCGAATTCGCCGCGTGGAACATTACAAATATGGCGCCTAACTGTGAGGTTGCCTCGTTACAATTATGGTGGGCATAAACAACATAGGCAACGTTACATATATGAATACCCACACGTGGGACACATTACATATATGGTGCCTTGACATGCGGCAACATTACAGTGTTATCATGATTCCAAAATTTAAAATCCACGAAGTCTTAAAATGAACAAATTATTACCGAAAGTTTTTAGAGTCGTTAAATATTTAAAATTAACAAAATAAAACCAATATGACGTGAAATTTTTACTTAACAAAACATTGACTTATGAGAAAATACCTATTTTAATAATATTTCAGCAACAAGTAGAATTGCCGTGAGGTCACTGATCATGCCAGAGTTTTTATGCCCGCCTATGGTTTTGCAGGATGGTGGTGAGGAGGAAAAGGGNACTGATCATGCCAGAGTTTTTATGCCCGCCTATGGTTTTGCAGGATGGTGGTGAGGAGGAAAAGGGCGGAAGTGGAGAAAAGACGTGATAGTGTCACACCACGGCGGCGTGCGTGAATGTAGGGAGAGTAGGACAAAGAAAATTCGGCTGGGTTGCATGTTGTGACTTGTAAGAGTTGCTTCTAAATGGGGAGGGGGTGTTCGGAGCAAGAGAGTGAGAATGTTGCGGTTGAGGGAGTGAGGGAGGTGTGCCTCGAAAAAGGGGGAGGGAAGAAAAAAAAAGTGAATAAGGGAGCTTGGAGTGATGAGGCAGTGATTGAGAAGAGGAGTGTGGATTGGTGTGGGCATGGCTTGGGGGAGTGAGGATGGGCAAGCAGAAGGAAGGAGGCAGTGAGCGTCTTGTTGACCCTCGTCAAAGCCAGTTTTTGTAAAGTAGTGGTGCTNGGGCAAGCAGAAGGAAGGAGGCAGTGAGCGTCTTGTTGACCCTCGTCAAAGCCAGTTTTTGTAAAGTAGTGGTGCTGGCTGCAACTTCTTCCACGTGACTTTCAAATCGGCAATGTGGAGTGCAAAGAGGAGGGGGCTTAGAACCGAGCCTTGTGGAACTCCGGCGGGAATGTGGCAGGGGTGCGAGTGTGTGCCATCTGGTAGGTACGGCCCTCCAGGAACGAGCAGATGAGGTGGGTGAGGTGGGGTGGAATGTTCATGGCTGAGAGGCGGGTGACGAGAAGTTGATGAGGCACGGAGTCAAAGACTCGGGCAAGGTCGAGGAGGACAATGCCCATGTTTGGCATCGTGAGAACCCTGTCACAACAACACGTTCCACACAGGCGATGGCATGGGTGGTTGGGTGATGGGTGCGAAAACCAAATTGATGATTGGGGAGCATGTTTGCAGTGGAGACTGCATAGTTGAGATGGTGGTGGATGGTTTTTCTCTGTGACTTTTGAAATTATTGGGAGGAGTGAGATGGGTAGGTATGATGAGGGAAGATGGGGTGGTTTAGCAGGTTTCGGGATGGGGATGACAATGGCTGATTTCCATGGTGAGGGGAAGTGGCAGTGTATGAACATGGCATTGATGAGGTGGGTAATGTAAATGGTGGTTTTGCGAGGGATTTAGCGGAGAAGGGGGGCGGGAACCGAGTCAGCTCCCGGACCAGAAGACAGGTGGAGGTGAGAAAGAATGCAGAAGTCTTCTGCAGGTGTGATGATGCGAAATGAGGGGCGATCAGGAAGAAGTGGAAGGTGATGTGGCAAAAGAGAGAAAGGTGACCCTCGTCCTCCGAGGAGTTCAATTATGAGAGAGATGGAGTGGGGACAGAGGCGAGAGTGGTGTGAAGAAAGGCCGAGAGAGCCTCCGATTTTTCGGCTACCGTCTCGGCCGTGAGAGAGGGTGTGGTGAGAGGTAGAATGCGGGTGGGGGTCACCTGAAGGTGGCGGAGGTGTGCCCAGAGGAATCCATTGGAGGAATTGAATGATTGAAGGCGCAGCAGTTCCTGGTTGACCTTCCAATTCCGGACCAACCGCCGGCACCAGCCCCGCAGGAGGAGGTACAAGCCCCTATCCCGTGGGGTTCTGTCGTCAGTACATCTGGTCTACCCGACTACATATTCACTACCTGCACAGGATTCCACCCGACCCTCCCGAATGGCCACAGTGGGGTCTGATGGCTATACCATTTGCTACAAGGTGCTACCTCCAGTGACTTCTAAGATTGTTATGCCTTCGTTTAATATTAGAAATTATTGTGCTCTATTCAAACCAGCTGCTGTCGACAATTTTATCACCCCTGTTCCTTCCTTCCCCACTGCCTGATGGGGTTCCACCCTCTGAGGTGTGTGAGGTCCCTCGACTTAATAAAGAAAATTTGAATTCCTTAATCGACGCATTTGAGCATATGTTCACCATTGCAAAAAAATACTCGGCTTATAATTTTGATGAGGAGGGCCTTGTTCAATCATTTATTGAAATTCACCTATAAGGAGATGTGTCTTTTAGAAATGAGTGTGTCTGCCTTTTTTTTTTTTCTTGCCACCCTTGTTTCCCCCCACTGTACAGTGGAACGCCAGATCTCTCTTGTCTAATAGATTTCCCTTCCATTATTTGAATCATCATACTAAAGATATTCTCCTGACCGAAACTCGGATGTTACGCACCCACCCTCTTTATATAAGATCCTTTCGGTTTTTTGTCTCCCTTAAGGATGGCAGATGTATGGCTACATATTTAAGGGATATGCATTTTGGTGAGGTTTTCAACATTGACAGTTTTCAACATATCCTGACAGTTTCCACTGAAATTTTATGTGGTGGCGATTCGGTTGTCTATTAGGCTGCTTCCACATCACTATCGTCTCGGTCTATGCCCATTCTAAATTTCGATGTACAGAGCACGATTGGGTCTCTTTCTTTACCAAATGTTCACAACCTGTACTTGTGGGTGGCAATTTCAATTGCAACCATCGAATGTGGGATAATCCCTTCGAGGATATCTCTGGTCGCCATTTGGTGGAGTTTCTACTTATATCTTTTACTTTACTGAATGGTACGCAACATACATGGATCTGAACTCCACATTCCTGGTCAACTGCAATTGTCTTAACTTTTGTTTCTGCCAGCCTTTCTGGCTGCTTAACCTGGTCGGGACATAATGATACCCTGGGGTAGTGATCACTTTCCGATTATCCTTACTTCTTCGTTAACTCATCCATCTCCTTCCCCTATGTTTCGTCGATGACAATTATTATATAATCAGCCTGATTTGTGCAAATTTTCTTCTTTAATGACGCAAGCAACTACACATTTCCCTCATATCACAGCTTTTAACGTTAATGTGGTTTATGAAATCATCTATGCCTCCCTTTTGGAATCCACTAAAAGATCTACGCCTTTTCGCCCTTTTCGTATTGGTGGTCGGAAACATGGTTCCCCTTTGTGGAATGGACAATGTGAAGAGGTTAATCGGGGTCGTTTGAATGCTCTTTACGAATATAAATGTAAGGCTACATTGGCCAATATTCTACATCTTAAGCAATGGCAAGCACAGGTGCAGAAGTTGTGATCTGAACGTAGAAAGGCTAGCTGGAATATTTATGTTGGGTAAATGTAAAGAATGGTGGATTTTGCCGAAAATATAAATAAAAATCCCAAAAAGTGGTACATTTCTACATTACAAATTACACAGAGCACGAATTTACTAACTTCATTAGCATATTGTGCTTACAAAACCCAAATAATTATATTGGGGAGAGCTATGAAGGTCAGAGAAATTGTGGGGTAAAATCACTAAAAATACACCCACAAAAATACAAAATCACCTCAATTTAACATCTGTCCTCCAAATTTCGTAATATGTGCACACCTAACCTAACTAAATCTAACCACAAAATGAATGAATCATTGCTTTACATTTTTAATCCAACCTAGGATTATCGGTTTTTAATCGAAACTAGGATTGTCGGCTGTTAATCTAACCTGGGTTTATTGGGTGTTAATTTAACCTAGGATTATAGGGTTTTAATCTAACCTGTGCTAAATAGGGTTTTAATGCAACCTGCAAATTTTATTCAAATCTAGGATTTTATGGTTTCAAAGTAACAGTAAAACATATGAGCAGTATACAAATTAACCCATGTCAGTAGGCAGCGGGTACAATTCCACTGTCCTCAGCCTATTCAACCACCGTCCTGCATGACTTCCACTTACCTCAGTCAACAAAACACCATTATCTACTAAAATGTAACACCCATCACATCCACGATTATCATGGATAGAAGCAGTCGTTCTTGCACCCTCCATTTTAAAATTACAAACTGTGTTGCACACGGTCGAATTCGAACATGCGCGACACACACACACACACACACACACCACTCGCCTCGAACCGCATTGTCTCGCATCTAAAATGCAACTAACATATGGTGACGTTTACACATCGACAGCCAATTAGGTGACAGCTAGATGCGCATTTATTTACATTACTACAGCATTACTTCACCAAACATCATGGCGTTCGACNGCAAGAAAATACGAAGGCAGGAGGGACGTCCGTTCCCTCCTGGCACCCTATAGACCTCCCACACCGGCGGAAAGAATTTATTAGATTATTAAATGCTGAAAAAGAATGAAGTTGAAAGATTTAGCGGTCGCGGGTGCTTACCAGTGTGGACAAAATTCGTCATGCACTATGCGTCTTCCTTGGCTGCTTGTTACATTTCTTACCCCGGCGACAGACACACAGAGTATATATGATGCGGGCCTATCACCTCCCCTCTCCACAGATAAAGGCATGGCTGCCAGCCCATCCGAACTGCATCATCTTCGGTAAAAAATTATCAAATCTTCTTGAAATAAAAACTGTCGACCTGCAGTTCAGAAAGCTTCTGCGTAGCCATACAAACTGCATCGTAGATAAAAGATAATTAACCCTTCTCTAACAAAACATGATGAAGCAGTCGGAAAGTTTCTAATCTAACGGTGACACTAAATGAAAACTACGACTTTCGAAATGGCAAACGGATGCCCAATAAACGTTATTCCACGATAAACAAACTACTGCGGCTTTAATTTTGAATCCCAATAAAATATTACGAAACTTCGCAAAACGAAAGAACATGAACCACGTAGCCCAAAAATTAATAATACTGCGTCATTACAGCGTCCCACATTTACTCAAATTGGCAAGAAATCATTCTATAGATAAAGGGTTCATTACAAAGGATTGTGAAACAGTTATCAAAGTGTATGTTCAGCAGCTCCATAAAAAAATCGTCACATGATTTGAAATTGGTTCCCAAATTAACACATCATTTAGATGAGAAAGAAAGTGAAAGACAAAAAATGAAAAACAGCCGCACAGCTCTTTTCTAACAGTTTACCAGGTGTTGGTTTATTTAGACAAAAATTACATAGGCTTACCAAATACCGCAGCCACCGCAGATTTTATTAAGACCTTTATTGACTGGTTTGACATCATGAATTCTTCGCAAAGTGCAAATGGATACAACTCAAAAAGATAACAACAAGGTATGGTAGTCAACAAAATGGTAGCCTTGATGGAAACAGTTATAGCAAAGGGAGTAAAAAGTAAGCTGCCTTTTTAAGACGGCATATAAATACGTAGTAAATTGTTACAAAACTTATTTGAAAACTTAAATAAATTTTTTAAGATTTGGTACATCACAACCATTAAGTTAAATCAGAATGTATTAGGAAGATTTTTTTTCTTACATACGAGGTATGGGGCATCAGAATAACCATCCAAACCCTATAGACTTCAAGTACAGAATACAGAACTACATAGTGCGTAAACAATCTTCTGCAGTTTTCTCATCAAAAACGAACACAGAAAACGACTAGACGAGACGTGCTTAACAAACACAAGCAAAAAATATTCAAAAAACATAACACAACGTACAGAAAATTCAGAATTGCTCCTTCAAAAGAAAATGGATGCAATTACAAAGCTATTAAAAACGCAGGAAGAGCAGCTTCTAAAATTGATTCTGTTACAGCTGATTTGATTGATTCAGAAATACCACACGGGGACTTACATCATNGAGGACTTACATCACGAAGGCCTGAAATACATGGCGGTGGTTTACATCACATATCGTTTCAGAAATAAGTATCCAGAATTAGGAACTAGAGCTATGTTTTTGGATGACAATGATTGGATATCTCAAATTTAACACTGTGGAATTAATCCAAGCCCTGAACTTCTTAATGCTATTTTACTTTCTGAAGTGAGTTTTGTGGCTACACATGGAGATTACTTTTGCAAAGGTAACAATATATTAAATTTACTTACAAATGACATAACAAAAATTAGCAACATACCAACGAAGTTAACTTACATATATGTAAGAGAACTTAACAGCAAAATAAAAAACATTGAAGATGAGAAAAGGAAACTCAGAAGCAAGATGATGAAAATATCTAAGTAAAAGTACTTGCTTTTAAGACACTTTCTTTTCTGAAGTAGTTAAGCTGGTTAAACTGATTTACATTTCAATTAATTGTTTCCCAGGTAAAAAGTTAAAGCATTCCTTGTGTGCATTTTGTACGTCTGTATGCACGCTGGCTTAAATGATTTTAACTATATAATATTTCTCAGTAAATTAAACTTTTGAACAATGATATTAACTATTTGTAAATTTTAATATTTAAATTATGTTTTTCTATATACATATTTACAATTACTGTATTGCAAACAATTATTCAATGATTTTGAAATTTTTTGTTATGTCTATCTGCAATTTATAGATGTCTCTACATAATGTTAATATTAGAGAAGCTAGTTAAAAATCTATAAGCCTTAGATGCATTTTATTGCCATGTTAATGTCACAATATCTAAGGACTTATAAAGTTATGTATAACTATTTACATTGAAAATTGATCATGTTTACGCAAGTGTTACATNACAATATCTAAGGACTTATAAAGTTATGTATAACTATTTACATTGAAAATTGATCATGTTTACGCAAGTGTTACATCAAATTTATGTAAAAATTAGTATAGCAGTCTTTGTGTAAAAAGTTACAATTTGGTCTAACTATGTGGGTTTGTCACAAATTACAGATTAATGCATTTCTTAGAATACAATTCTGCTTTGTTGTTGCCTTTTATCATTATACTGCAATAATGTGATTCAGTTTTTCTTGCCTGCCATTAATACATTCAAATTGTTCTTTATATATATATATAAACTGGGGAGTTAGCACGTTTTTCTCAGTTCCCCAGTATCCTGAGTTCCACATGACATCCTGCGCGAGAGCATGGCCTTCACCTGCCCAGAGGCAACTCTGGATCATAACTTCATTAATGGCAGACTGGCAAACACACATAGGTAAACACTGGCAACCTTGATGGAAGGAACTGACATTTGTACCTTAGTGAGTGGTGTGTATTTTTAGATATTTTCCTCTTTGAAGTTGTACAGGAGTGGCGAAGAGAATCGCAATGGTCAGCGACCAATATAAATGCAACAAACGTAGTTTTCTAGCTATTTCCTTGAAATTTTTCCATTTTTAACCAAATTCTTTACAGTTCCTCAAAATGCAGTCTTTACTTAAAAGGAATCATTATTACCAGAATCATTTTGTTGAGATTTGACTGTATACTGATTACTGTGTATCAGATGTACATTATGAGTAATCAACATCACTGATCAAAGTGCACACACAATAGAATATATATATACACACACACACACATACACACACAGTAAAACCTCGTTAATCCGGGTCTCTGGATAATCCGGATGTTTTAAATTTAATGTTCACACAGATAATATGTAATATGTAGTGGATTGGCTCACCAGCTATAAATAGCTTTGACTTGACCTTGAATCCCTACCCATCACCTCCCTTCCCTCAATCTCCTCAGTTTTCCTACTGTTTTTAAACTGCACTTGTCATTTTGTTTGTGTGGGGTTCAACCGGATATTGTTTTTGTTTTTTATCAAAGTGTTTGGCAGTATATTGTAGTGTACGCACAAGTTTAAAATGGCATCAAAGAGAAAGATGTTGTGGTTTCAATAGATAAAAAGTTTGAAGCTATTAATTGAATTGATAAAGGAGAACCATTGGAAAAAATAGCTGCTGAATTGGGAGTTGGAACTTCAACAGTGTCCAACTGGAAGAAGCAAAGAAAAGAAATTGAAGATTTTTATTGTAAAATGATATGTAAAAACAGTTTGGAAGGCAGAGGAACTGCAAAAAAAGCAAAAAATGAAGCATTAGACGATGCACTATTCATGTGGTACAGTGCTCAGCGAGAACGTGGTTTGCCTATATCTGGACCGATCTTGGCCCAAAAAGCTTTGAGCTTAAACAAAAAGTTACCGAATCCTGACCTAGAATTCACTGCTAGCCAGGGGTGGCTAGAGCGTTTTAAAAACCGACATGGTATTCGCCAACTTACTCTGACTGGAGAGAGTTTGTCTAGTGATGTTGCTGCTGCTGAAAAATTTAAAAAGGAGTTAGAACAATTTGTTTTATCTGAAGAATTGGCACCCGATCAAGTTTATAATACTGACGAAACTGGACTTTTTTACCAGATGCTTCCGAGCAAAACGTTAGCATCAAAACTTGAAGACTCGGCTAAGGGCTTCAAGAAAAGCAAAGATAGGCTAACTGCTATGGCTTGTAGCAATGCATCAGGGAAACATAAGTTTCCTTTTGTCATTGTAGGAAAATCCAAGAATCCCAGAGCGCTAAAAAATTTGGACCACAATACGTTGCCAGTGGTTTACCGACCACAAAAAAGTGCGTGCATGGACAGTTTTTTGTTTAAGAATTGGTTTTTGAACCAGAGAGTCCTTGAAAACATCAAAAGAGTTTACCGTAAAGAACTGCTTAGTAAAATAATTGAAAAGGAAGGGGGGAAAAGTGTGATTGATTTGTTGAAATCAATCAATATCAAAGACGTTATTTACATGGTTCCTGACGCTTGGGATTGCATCACAAAAAGCTCTTTGAAAAAGTCATGGAAAAAACTGTGGCCAGCTATTTGTGCTACCAACGAAATGGTGAGAGATGATTTGGTGCAAGTGGCAGTAGACGACCTTCTGCAAATGTTAGGAACAATAAATAGGTGCTGAGATGTTGATATGGAAGACGTCAGTGAGTGGCTGAAAGACAACAATGACGGTGGCTACGGAACTATGATGGAAGAAGAAATTATAGTGGCAGACAGTGAGGAAGAAGATGACGTGGACGAGGAGGGAGCGATCACACTGCAACAGCGGATGACACATGCAGATGCTGCGGACCAGCTGACAAACATCATGGCGTACTTGGAGCGTCAGTCCGACACCACTCCAGCTGAACTATTAATGATAAAGCGTTTGCGTAACCCTGCTTCATTCAAACGCCACATGTGTTTGAAAAAGAAGACAGTGAACCAATTCTTTGCTAAGAAATTATGCGAAAAGTAAATTTTATATTTTTTAAATGTCTTTTAAACAATTATATGTAATTTTGTTACAAAACAAATTTTTTTTATAGTAATAAACGGTAAGTCTGCTTATTTAAGGATTTGTTTTGCGTATTACCCGGATTATCCGGATTTTCGATTTTCCGGATTGCCTTTGGTCCCAGCTAGCCCGGATAAACGAGGTTTTACTGTGTATATATATATATATATATGTGTGTGTGTATATAGACACACACAAACAAACAAATTCATTTCCACAAGACACTTACTAACAATATCCACGACTACACGGTAGCCATCTGAGGATTTGATACCAACACACATCTGCTCGAAGGTGTGGAGGATGATGTTTTCACTGTCTACATTGTAACTGAAAAAATTCAGAGATTGTGACCACGATGACTCCTCATCGTTATTCTTTTCCATAACTTCCTCAGGACTGGAGCCTTGGTAATACTTGTACCCGTTTCTTCCAGACTGAACATGTATCTGGAACTGATCCATTAGAAACAAAAGTCAAGAACATGATCCATTAGAAACAAAAGTCAAGAACAGAATAAAAACCAATGACGGAAGGATTAGCATTAAAAACATTGTAACTTTGATGGTACAGTCACAATGGAAATCATATCTGGTTCAACAAAGTGGTCCTATCATTCTGCATTTGAGTATGGTTGGTATGTATGGGAAAACCCAGGATTGCATAACCATTTTTGAAGGAATCATGAGTTCCTCTGCATCCTCCCCATTCTTCCCAACTCAACACAATGTATTGCATATGAGAAGTGTCATTTTAGTCTGTTATTTCAGGATTTTTTAATGACCAGTCTACAGAGACTGTGTACAGAAGTGGAGGGTTGCAAAGAAAATAAATATGTTTTACTTACTGCTTTATTATTACTATTTCTTTTAGTTAGAATATTATCCAATAATTTATGTTACATTTACTATGTTCATGGAGAAAATGAGTGTTAAAATGTCATTAACATGTTCATAAATCTGAAAATAAAATTCAGTTATGCTGTATGCCTTCTTTATATAATGAACACTACCATAACATTTAAGAAGGTGATTCTTCATCAAAAAGTAGGTTGAAAATATATTACCACTTTTAGCTGAAGTCTATTCTGGAAGGGTGTACCCACTCTTGAAAGTGTAGCTGAAGCAGACGTTTATTGCTCGTAACATAGCTATAATTAAAGATAAATCTCTGAGTTTATGGATAATGCATTATTGAACAACATACTGAAAAAAACCATTAAAAAAATTGGTTGTGGATATCAACCCCCCTTTATAAAAACAGCGACTGGAACACCACATGTGCATTTACTAATGTAACTATGTCACATTTTTGGCTGGTTCCATGCAGATGAATAATTAACCATACATGTTAAAAAAAGTTTGCCTCGAGTTTTAACCTTACATGCCTTTGTTTTTAAGAAATTATTTCATAATAAATTGTATCATTTGCAATGTTAGATCATACTGCATTCATTTCTCGAAAATGATGGCATTTAGTGTAAAAAAACAAGACAGTTTTTTTAATTTACCACGTACTGCAGATTACTAATCTGTGGGAAGACACAATATATATCAGACAGTTACATTTTTAATGCACAAATGGGATTCCAACCCATTCATTTTTATGAAAGGATGTTGATAACCGCAGCCCAATTTTTTTAGGTTTGCACATTGTCGTTCAATAATACATTATCTCTAAAACTCACAGATTTTTCATTCATTCTGGCTGTGTTACGAGAAATAAACATCTGTTTCAGCTACGCTTTTAAGGGTGGTTACACCCTTCCAGTATAGACTTAGACTACAAGGTGTATATACATTTTTTTACCAATTTTTCAAAGCTATATCACCTGCCAAAGTTTGTCGGTAGAGTTCACATCCACCCTGTTTACACTGTATCATGCTTCTATTTATTACAATAAGAATATTAATGTAATACAAGACTTAAGCCAAGTAACAGTTTTATAATCAGAGCAATAAGATACATCACAAACTAGACATGCATACAAATGAGCAAAAGAATGTATTTGATGCATAATTCTAACAACTAAGTGTAAAAGATGTATCTGAAAAATAATTACTGGAACTGAAATAATTTAAAAAGAGCAAATTTAGGCTGATGCAGAGAACTAGTGAAACTACAAAAACGTCTTTACAATACATCTTTAAAAAGAAATGGGGCTGAAAATAATTATATTTCCCACAATAAAACCTGTTAAAATAACATAAAGTAAACACTACATTTCCCAGACTTTGAATAACTTGGATAGGCAAAAAATTTAGTAGTATTTTTATAAATGTCATAGAAAACATTAATTTTTCATTTTGCAAACCATAGATGCTCAAAAAATATACTGGATATAGCCTAATTTCCTAAATTCCAAACTTTTTTCGGCACAGCTTTAACTATAACATATGTGTATATATCTGCAAAAGCAAATTTTGTTTGAAATGTAACAGAAGAAGTCTTAGCTAAAATGAAGTGGCCGGCCAGCAGAGATCTGGCAATGTAGCCCACCATTATCTAGGACATCTCTCCCAACTCCCTTGAAAGGTCATGATGCACATGTCAGTGTAAATATATCATGCCATGATGTGCGCCAAGACAGTTGCTTGTTAGGGACATTCATAATGGCCCTTGAAAGAAAGTGTTTGACCGAGTGTTACAGAGAAATTAAAATTAATTTAAAAGCTTGAATCTGACATTTCTGTGGTGAATCTGTGCCTGAAATATGGAATCACGCAACAATTACTGATATAAAAAAATAAAGGTACATTACAGTAGAGTCCCAATTTTATGAAGCTTCACGGTTGTCGGAAATGATTTTGTAAAATCAAGACAGACTGAATTAGACCCCCAATAACTCAAGAATTGTGGCAAAACTATAGTTTTATGCCTGAAGAGTCTGTTAGTCTCTGGTGCAAAATAACATTTTTAAAAATAAAACATTTATTTTATTCAACATGTAGAAGTTTTACAAATTAAATGACACCACAGAAAGAGATAAAATAAGTCACCGTATTGCACGCAGGTTAGGTTTTTAAAAAGTGTGCGCTATACGAAATGTGTTTGTGTGCTGTACAAATCAAATTTTTTCACAAGAAGCTATGTTAAAAGTTGAGGTTATGTTCCCCGAATTCTCCAAAATACCTTAAATATGTGCAGTATCACAATAATAGGATGTGTATCATATACAAAATCGCAGAGAACGAACATGTGGATAAAGAATACTAAACATTCTGTCATCTCTCCAACAGTTTCACTTGATTTAGGCATAAAATTAAATACTGTAGTTCGTCAAATATTACTAGGCAACAAATTTTTACTTCACAAGTCCCGAACACACAAAAAATTAGCCTCTGGAAGAAATATTTTCTTCACCTTTACAAAACATTTGCAGTAGATTGCAATAACTCTACATTATTAATCAGCAGTTACATACAGTTACACGGAAAGAGTTTGTGCACGAAAAAAGGAATTCTAGAAAGACAGAATTTCACACCCAGCACAAACAATTTTTTTTAGAAACATTTGGCTGTTTAATGCACGAAAACACAGTAGGGGTTTCCAGTACATAGGCTGTGTTCCACTTGGTACTGCCAGCAGCTGAAATTACTGATGGGCGTTCCTTTACATATTGATTCTGCTGATCAGTAACTGACGAATGGTGTTGTGGCATCTGGGTTAGAGGCCATACTTCCGGCTGAAACTAATGACATGCAGGAGGTCAGGCAGTGTCAGTAAAAGCAGATGACGCAACACGGCAGCGATGGATAACCAGCAAGTTACGTTGTTATATGCTGAAGATGCAGGTGGAAAGTATATTTTCACATTATTCGATCTCATCATCAACTGATGAGAGTGAATCAGCCGAAAATGAAAATAAAAAAATATCCATCCCTGTTGACAAGATGTTTAAGTCTACCGCAAAATTTTACTGATGGCGTTCCTTTTGATATGCTACTGGTCAGCGCTGTCAGTACCGTGTGGAATGCGACCATTATCTAGCATTTTCAGTAAGGTGTAACATAGTAGGTCTAAAACATGAAAATAAGTTTCATCTTAGGCGGTCTGGAGTCAGGATGTGTCCTTGCACAGTATTCTGGGATGTTGGGAGTAAGTTGTAAGCATATGAGCCAATTTTTTTTTAACCCTAGTCTGTACATCCACAGAACTGAATTTAAGTTTAGTTAACAAAGAATATGGATGTAAACAAACAGAAACGTAAACACAACTGACAGTTACTGTACTGTATACATTAAAATAAACCTTCAATTTAACTTCATGTACAATTTTTAAACTGATGCAAAACTAGACACAATTACATACACAATTAAAAACATTTTACTCTCAGAAAAAACTCTCTTGAGTGCTTAAAAAAAAAAAAAACACTACCTGGGGTACTGATATTCTCGTAGCTGCTCAATCAGAATCGGTCAACATTTCCTCACTTTCACTTCCCTTTCTGGTGGTGGTTGCAGGTTGAAAGAACGAGTTCTTCAACTGGAGCAACAAGAACTCCAACGTCATCTGCTTCGACTTAATCAACCTAGCCTGCTGAGAGATTGCGATGATTTCCTGGTTCACGCTAGGAAAATCGTCTTCAACACCCTTAGAGTTGACAAACAATTCTGGCCATATATTGCTCCACACTCTGTGCATACATTCCTCCGACAATTCTTCCCATGCCTTGGAGATGTTCTGGACGGCATCAAGGTTGTTATAGTTTAATCAGAAATTCTGGATACTGGGTTTCCCATCGCCATCTACAGCGTCCAGGACTTGGCAAAATGTTGGCATAGATAATATGCTTTGAAAGTAGCTATAACACCTTGGTCTAAAGGCTGAATCAAAGCAGTGGTATTCGTAGGCAAGAA
>NQII01015027.1:0-16684 GCA_002778355.1 Clitarchus hookeri | reverse complement strand
AAAAACTAAACTTAGTGATAATGTAGTTATGTATAGGTGTTCAAAATGAAATGTACAATAGAACGATACGACGTGTTAAAGTTTTCTGAAGTTTGCTAACTTCAGAAAGCTTTTTCACATCGTATCATCCCTCTCCAACCTTGCTTTCAACACATCCTTGATATTAATTCCAAAAGCATACCAAAATATTGCATAATATTGTTAAATTTTTTTTTTCTAATAATTTAACGAAACGACACGAATTTGAAATATATTTCCAGCCCGTAATATAAGACTATCAACTTTAAAAAAGACGCTATCCGTTGACCAAAAAAAGGGTTGCTCAAACTTCGCCGTGATGTGCTGTGCGCGCCATCTGTCGGATCTTTTGCGAAGTATTACCAGCCAGAAATGAACCGCTTTCTTGCACGATGTANCGAAGTATTACCAGCCAGAAATGAACCGCTTTCTTGCACGATGTATAACGAAATTACAAACAGATACCAATAGTTATATTTTTCCACGAGCTCTGCATCATTTTTAAAGTAACATATATTTCATGTACAACGATTTGGAGTACAAGTAATTTATATTCGGCCGGTAATCGTTCGTCTACGTAAATTATACGCCATATTGTTCTCTTGAAACCCATCTCCTTGTTTCCGTAGAAAGTGAGACATGCGTGAATAGTTTTTAAGCAATTATAACGTTATTCCAAGTCACATATTTCTAACTCGAATATATTAGCTTTAACATCCAAAGTGTGATAATAGATACAACAGACCATCTCGCAAATGTTAACCCAAATTCACTATCTCAGACAAATTAAAAAAGAGTTAGCAAATATCTAATTATTTGCAACATTTTATATTTTTACTTTTATAACCTACTTATTTTTTTGGACAGATGTCAGTCTTAAAATATCTTAAAATTTGTTTAGCATTACAGTAGAATGACAAGTGGATTAGCTGACAGCATGTTGATAAAAAATACAGCCCTGACTTGACGGACCAGCTGATGACGGAAGGATACGTAGTCAGATGTGTGGTGCTACTTTTGTCGAGCTGTCAAAGTGGCCTTCTTATATGGTACAGAATATATGAGGCGACAGCCACCCCAAGGGGTTGAATATGCGAGCTATGTCTGATAAGATCCCTTGTTTTGTGAGCACAGGGGATCAAAGTTGAAAATCATACGAGAAGGTGTCCTTACCAGGATTCCAATACAGGCTCAGTACTTTCACACAGGTACTGTCTTCAAACGAGTAGGTTTCAGATGACTGCTGTACATCTTCTGAAGGTAGGTCGCCGAGGAGAGCAGAGGAATTTCTGGAGAACTTCCGCAGTTGAAAACCTCTGCAAGAGAGTAGTTACTGCAGGTCCTGTCGCAGTTTTCTAGCAGATTGAAGATCACCGGTATCTGTAACAATATCGTCCACACAGGTGTCTGTTAGCAACACCTTTGCAACGACTGGAAAGTCTTCCCTCTCATCTTCAGCCATTTGATGCAATGTTTGTAGAGCAAGGTAAGGGGCTGAGCATAAACCATGTGTGACTGTATTCTTGCACCGGCTCAAGTTCACCTTCCCTCCAAAGAATATGCCGAAAGTCCCTTGGTTTGGGTGCACCAAAATTTGGCAGTACATCTGTTTAACATTGCAGTGAAGACAATGCTAGGTATACGAAAATGCAGCACGACATTCAAAATGCCACATTGTAACTTCGGACCCACTCAACAACAAATCATTCAGCGAGTATCCTGAGCTGGTTGAAGTTGAAGAAGTGACCTGTAACGGGATTCACTTAGATCTGGGTCAGTAGTTTTAATGGGCAGTGTGACCATGTACCTTCCTGTTTCAACAAATGTGTTTTCACATTAATTCTCTTCTGGCATGCAGACTGCTTTGGCATCTGGTAACTCCTCCAACTTGCACAGGCGTTCGACGGCAGCACCTAGAGCTTCATCCGATGAATTCGAAGTTACAAAGAATGTGGCAGCTTCTCTGAAGAAGTGCTGTGCATTATTAACTCTACCCATCAATATCCATCCAAAGACGGAGTCCAAAGTAACCAGAGTACAGGGGGTTCTTCAAGTTTGGTTCGTGCAATGATGTATGGAAACAATTCTGCACCAACAAGCATGTCAACACAACCTGGGTTGGTATAGTTGGGGTCTGCCAACTTCAGATGCGAAAGATGCTTCCAGACTTCTGGTTGCAAGGGTGTCGAAGGAATGTGTCCTGTCAGATGTGGGAGGACTAGCATGTCTGCAGAGAAGCAAGGTCCTTCCTTCCCACAAGGTTTCAGCACACATGACACAACTCCACGTGCTACACCGAGTGGCACTTGAGAAAGGCGCCGAAGTTGATTTTGTCTTCCTACGGGACATCCCTAGGCGTGACAGGGCATTTTCTGAAATAAAACTAGCTTGGCTACCAGAGTCCAACAAAACTCTAACTTGCTGAAAGTTACCAAATGTGTCTTGAACCTCAACTATGGCGGTGGACAACATTACTGTATTTACAGGCATTTCTACAGACTCTGTAGGCTCATGTGGTGGTTGATCAGAACTGTCTATATCGACACTGGTGAAATGCAAAAGTGAATGATGGCGAGATGAGCATTGGTGACAAAAAGTGGACGATGGACAGTTTCTCACCATGTGGAGGGGTCGTAACCAGTTGATGCAAATATTATGCTCCTTAACACACTCAAACCTTTCCCTTGAATTTTGCTGGGAAAACATACTATTTGATGTTTACCTTTACACACAACACACTGAGGAGGGAGTAACAAGATATGCAACTGACCTTCTGACAAAGGGCAGCTTTGCTGTGACCCAACTTGAAGTGGGGCTGGTCAGCCCCCCCCCCAACTGCTTCACCAGACTTTCATTGCCTCTCGAAAAATGTCGGGAAGTTTTGCAGTGTAGGAATTTCCAAGTCTTGTACAATTAATTCCCACATTTTTCAAAGGTCTACACCAACACGTTCCTCAAGGAGATGAAGTAATAAGATGTCCAATTGATCCACTGGAAATTTTAAGGCCTTCAGTGTTGCCACATTTTCATTCACTGTGGATAGAAGGTAATGCTTGGATGCTGTAGAGTTCAAGTGGGCAACAGGAACTTGTAGAATGGCATCTATGTGGTGAGACATAATCAATCGCTTATTATCATACCGCTTCACCAATAAGGTACAAGCAACCTCAAAATTCTCACCTGTCAAAGGCAGTGACTGTACTATTGCTAAAGGCTCACCTTCCAAGGCCAGCTTTAAATACGTGAGTCATTCCACATTGGAAAGGTCTCAAATATGAGAAATTGATCCAAGCTGCTTGATTTCCTTAGAAATGAGGAAATTTAATTGATGGTAGCGTCACTCTCAATGAAGGTGTAGGCTCTTTGTGGGCATGGCCTGACTTGAATTACAGGACACAGTATCTAAAAAGGCCATTATTGAGTAATATAGATCATAATACTCATTCAGCCTCTGTGTGCTTACCTTGGTCAAAATCCTCATTGGTCTTTCATTTCAACTAAAGGTTAAATTATCACTCTCACAGCTATGTAGTTTTCAGGTCAGACAAGTCGCTGCACATAGAAATAAACAGTCAGCATTTTTAACTGTCAGAGTCTATTTTATTTGCAAGGGCCAATGCGCGCTGCAGTCTGTTTACAGGCGACTAGGCAACACTTCAACATTCTCAGTCATGATGGTAAATAAACTACAAATGTACTATGTAAACAAACGAGTCAATGTGAAGTTCACAATTGATTAGTCGATCTCACATGTGCAGCAGTTGATTTTGATCTCGACTCTAACAGTACTGTGACGAAGTTACAACGCCATCATGCGGTACCTTTTATTCGTTACCGTTAACCAATATGAATATATAATACTTAAAGGTCACCAACTTATTGCGCACCAAAAATCTTTACCAATTATGTGCGTTGATTAACTAGATGTGTAGGAGGCATCCCTAATCTTCAGATGTGCACTTCCACATGTGGACAGCGTCAAGCTCAGCACAAAGCACGGAAACGCAACGAGAATGATACGAGCAAACGAGCAACCAAAATGAGAATTGTTGGTTGTATCCTGCCTGGAGGACCAAATGCCTGGCCTCGGGGTACGAAAGAGTGGACTAAATACTAAACATTTTACCAATGACCTGGGTAATGACTTACTGCTGTCACGCCATGCGAACAACAGGTAAAAAAACAAAATGGCATCAGCTTCGGCGCCATTGTAGCGCCAGCACCGAGGGCGGGAAGTTTCAAACAAATAGACCAGCAACCTGGCCCAGACACACAAACTATGAAAACACTTTTCTTAATTTTTATGCAAAGATGTTACTGAGTTGTAGTAACTTAAATCCACACACTTATTTTTTCGCCAGTGTGTTGTTTTCTGGAAAATTATGTTTTACTGATCTCAGTATATTGCTAGCTGATTGGATGGAGGCAAACAAGTAAGAGTCCTGATGTTGTAAAATAAGGATGCGGGAATGAAAATGTGTTGGGCACAAGTATAATCGACTCCCTATGTACCCTTTTTCAAGGTACTGTCAAAAAATTTCAAACATCCCGGATTTTAGTAGATGAGGGTCCCGATATGTACATGAATAAAATACAATTTCTGACCTTATTATATTTCATGTTGAGTATATTCAGAGCTGTACATTATCTGTGAATAAAGTTAACTAATAAACACCATAAAAATGGTAATTTCTAAAAAAAAGTATTGCACTGTATTAGTATTAATGTAAATAGTACATTAAAAACATTTTATCCCAACTCTTTCAAATAAAGAATATAACATAACAATGTAATGTTTATAATTGATTGTAATACGACACCAAATGCAAGCTTACCCAAGACTTTCAAACCCTCTGAAAGTGTAAATAATATGACACCGAATGCAAGCGTAATTTTGAATGTCCTGCATACAGTCAATCAGCTGAGAGAGTGTAAAAAGATTATGGCTTGGGCAGTGTGTTCTNTACAGTCAATCAGCTGAAAGAGTGTAAAAATATTATGGCTTGGGCAGTGTGTTCCCGGTGGGCGAGACTGAGAGGGGGTAGACTCAACGGTGGTCGGTGGTAGGAGTGAAACTATCTACCCCTCCCCTTGTAAACCGGTCGGCTCCCAGAGGGAGGGTGCAAGGATGCTATGCTGGTTGCTAGGCAACTAGCTCTCTCCATGCCAGCTGTGTAAAGGGAGGAAGCGAGCTCTTCCAAGTATCACCGAGGATGGACGAAGCTTGCACAATCCAGGCAGTGTCGCCAATTTAGCGACTTTGTTGCTCGAAGTAGCAATTTTTAAAATATATTTTTGCAATGAAAGAAAACTTTTCTATTGATTAAATAGGAAATTATCATCTTTTTAAACTCCCACTAGCGACAGAAATAAATGTATATTGATTATATAAGAATCTGGTGAATTTGGCAGTGTCCTGTGTGATTTTCAGTAAATCTGACTTAGCAGCACTGAATCCAGGCTGCATATCTACACTACAACAATCTACTACACTTAAGTTGGCATTTGGCGATGCCATGCTTGCATGACGAATGTATAGCTGTTAAAATAATTAATATTATTTCACTTAAAAAAAAAAAAACTAATGATTTTGAGATACAGTTGAATAAATAAGGTGATAAAAATTTATTTATTCTCTATCTTCAATAATTAATCATTAAAAACCACGTCCATTGATATTCCTCTACACTTAACGCCTGGCTTGAGTTATGTTGTGAGCGGGTTCGGTACTTAATGCATTATTAGATGACAAAAGGTGTCAAATAGGCCCCTACAGGATATCAGTTTATTCAAAATATGTGTGCATTACTTTTGGTAATACAAGTTGCTCGATGTTCAAACAATTTTTGGCAACAAGGAGAGATCAAGTTAATGCTTCTGGGCATATTTTATTCGCATGGATGCTACCCATTGAGTGAAATTAATATTTTGTTTTAAATCATTTTGATTTTATGCCAGGTATGTTTAAACACCATCTTTGCAAGAAAAAATGATTTTTAATCACGGAAGAAAACATCTTTGCAAAAAAAATAATTCCTCGCTTAAATGTATTGCATAACATTTTCAGGCGAAACCATATGCTTTGAAATACTATTATTGATAGGTGCAACTATTTTGAGCGACTGATAATCTTAATAAAATTCCCACAATTGTATTACCGTTACATACACCCGGCTGCGGTGACCGTGCCCATGTTAGAGGTCAGAACTGGTGGAATACTTGGCCGCCCTCTGGTGTTGTGCATTTGACATGTGCATTGTTTAACTGAGATTGCATAATTAGTTTTATTTTATGCTTCGTGTACTCTACCAATAGCTTTTACTCGCCAGGCATGTAAGGAGCGCATGCAGCAGAGAGAGAGAGAGAGAAAAAGTGAGAAAGAGAGCAAGAGAGACAGAGAGAGAGAGCGTGCAAAAGAGAGAGTGCATTAAAGAGAGAGAGAGCGTGCGAAAGAGAGAGAGTGTGCAAAAAAGAGAGAGAGAGAACGTGCAAGAAAGAGAGAGAGAACATGCAAGAGAGAGAAAGAGAGAGCGAGAGAAAAAGAGCGTGCAAGAGAGAGAGAGCATGCAAGAGAGAGAGCGCGCAAGAGAGAGAGAGCACACAATAGAGAGAGCACGCACGAGAGAGAGAGAGAGTGTGCGTGCGAGAGAGAGTATGCGCACGAGAGAGAGAGTATGCGCATGAGAGAGAGTGTGTGCATGCGTGAGAGAGAAAGTGCGTGCACGCGTGAGAGAGAACGCGTGCGAGAGAGAACGCGTGCGAGAGAGAACGCGTGCGAGAGAGGACGCGTGCGAGAGAGGACGCGTGCGAGAGAGAACGCGTGCGAGAGAACGCGCACGAGAGAGAGAGAACGCACACGAGAGAGAGCGCACGCGCGAGAGAGAGAGCGCGCGTGGAAGAGAGCATGCAAGAGAAAGAGCAAGTGCGAGAGAGAGAGAGCACGAGAGAGAGTGAGCACGAGAGAGAGTGAGAGAGTAAGAGAGAGCAAGAGAGAGCCCGCAAGAGAGAAAGAGAGCGCATGACGCGCAAGAGAGAGTGCACAAGAGAGAGAGAGCGCAAAAAAGAGAGAGAGAGAGAGAGCGCGCGCAAGAGAGGGAGAGAGAGAGAGAGAGAGAGAGAGATAGCAAGAGAGATAGCGAGATAGAGTGAGAGCAAGTGAAAGAGAGAGTGTGAGAGAGAGAGAGAGCGTGCAAGATAGTGTGAGAGAGAGAGAGCATGTTTGTTTGTGCATCTTTTTTTTTGCTAGACAACAGCTTCCCTTTTCAAAGGCATGTAAGGGGAGGAAAAAAATTAGCGCGTCTGAGAGAGAGGATGCTACGCTGGTTGCTTGGTAACCACTTCCCCTCTCGTCAAGCTTGTAAAGGGAGGGTGAATGCCAGACTCAATGTGTCGTCGTCACCATCATCTGAACTGAAGAGTTATACGTGATGCACGACTACAAACGGCGGCACATTTGATGTATTTCACACCCAGTTATTAGATGTTTGCATAAACAACCAGCTTAAAAACTATTGTTACGGAAAATCTTAAGTGACGGGACCGAAGTATATTTTGATCGATGCAACATCCGATAAACGTTAAAAGTGGGTAGTTGTATCTTTATTTATATGGGAATTTTGCAGAGATCACTGAAAATTAATTGTGGATACGGTTTATTGGTATGTGTATTTTGGATACATCAAGAGTCCACTGTAAATAAATGAATAATTATGTGTGCTAATGAAAATCTAGCTTTGAATCAAGTTTAGAAACCTTTGCGGCTTGTAATGTATCTATTACTTTTACGGCCTTACAGAATGGCTCGTGGAATAATGCTAAATAATCTAACTTTCCTTTCCTTTTTTATAGCACAAATGCTTCTCTGTCAGTACACATCTTCAAGGTTGAAGTTAGTACATACTTCAGATCTCTAATGGGAATGAATATATAATGTGACCAGTATTTTTCCATTGCGTGCGCACATTTTGATCAATCGTCTGGCAAGCTTTAAATTTATAATTGCACAAACTGATCTTTGTTATCATGCATTTAATAACAGCGTACTGCTTAAATACTGAATGTTACAGGCAATAAGGAAATGTGAGGGAGAGAATTTGTAAATTAAGCACTCCCCTTGAGTGCCTGGGCTCAAGTGCGACTGCTTGCATGTCCCTACCTACTCCTAATCACTCTGCATAAGTTAGAAGTTATGATTCCAGATGAAGTGATTTATATAATTTCCTCCACTGCTAAAATTTGTTTAAATACCTTAGCTTAGTAATGCGTAATAATTAAATACATTATATTTTCGTAAATAGTAGTAGCTTCTGTACAAAGATTAACAACAAAGACTGCAGATAAGGTCCATACAACTTCCTGCATCTGCGTTACATTTAAATTTTATTCTTTTCTGTTGTGTTTATTAGACTGACACTTAAGTTTCAAGTTATGTAAATACCTGTTCTTCACGAGTTGAAAGTTTTCATATCCAGTTCCTACTGTTTGCATTGTGTTCAGCTGGTGTAATCATATTTATACAGGGTGGTAGCAGTGGTTTTTCTGATCGCATTTAGTCTCCGATGTGTGCTGATTTAATATATGAAGGCTAATTCTCCTTGAATTGTTATGGGTACACTATCAGTGGACACGTTGACGAAAAAAAAAGTAATAACTTTTTGTATTTGCTGTACTACCTATTTCACACATGTGGGTATAGGCAAGCATTTTTTTTTAAAAGAAACTTGTAATTTTTTTTAAGTACATGGTATTTTTTTTAACACCTTACTTCATTTATTCATAAATGCCTAGATGCACTGAATGAAATTGAGAGAAAATTTGTAATCCAAGTTTAATTCCATTGGATGTTTAAGTGAAAGAAAAAAGAAACTTAACTGTACTCAAAACTGCAGATTAATTCTTTGACATAAGTTTGAATAAGTTTAAATGCTATCACTCTTTCTCCTTTCCTCTCATATGTCTACACCAAGCCTCTCGTCTGCCATTTTGTAAGATAGCGGCACTACACTAATAAATACATTTTAATGTCATACCTCAGGGAAACTACTAACAGATTCCTATCAGATTTGGCACGCAAGTAGTATGGAGGCAGATGATGTAAACGGGTATGTTTTAAATAGGTCAGATGCTTATTTTCAAAATGGTNGCACGCAAGTAGTATGGAGGCAGATGATGTAAACGGGTATGTTTTAAATAGGTCAGATGCTTATTTTCAAAATGGTCGTCATGTTGACATTTTAGTTTTGTATGCTATATCGTTGAAACGAAGTAAGTAATTACAACTTATCTTAATATAATGACAGTTAATGTTACAACCATTAAATTTGTTCACACAGTCTCTATTTTGTCTTCCTTTTTGTAAGATAACACATGACTAATTAAAGTTTTGATTTCACTTCTTTGGAAAAACCAACACATTTCTACCAAATTTGGCAAACAAGTAGCACTATTGCAGACCATGTAATTGTTACATTTTAATTTGATCTTACACTTATTTTTAAATTGGTGGAAATATAAACATTTTAGCTCAGTATGTTTTATGTACGAAACTATGAAACAAATTTAAACATAACTTTTTATGCTGGCAGTATCTATTATAACCATCAAATTTTTCTATACATNGAAACTATGAAACAAATTTAAACATAACTTTTTATGCTGGCAGTATCTATTATAACCATCAAATTTTTCTATACATGGCTTAATTTCTCCACCATTTTGTAAGATAGCGCCACATGAAAAAATAAAGTTTTTGTGTCATCTGTTTGAAATCAATTGACAGATTCCTACCAAAACTGGCAAAGAAGTTGTACTGTGGTAGGCATTATTAGTATGCCAAGTACTTATTTTCAGAATGGTGGCTGTAAAAACGCTTAGCTTAGTGTGCTACATCTATGAAACTATGTAACCAATTTTAACTTAACTTGGTGCAATGCGACAGGCAATTTTTTAAAAATTACATTAATAGGAATAATTTAGGTTAGTGCGTTACATCCATTATTAATTATAAGTGTCAAATATCCATACAGAGATCTTTTTTTGAAAAATAGTGCTATGGGAGCAAATGGAACATTTTTCCNATTATAAGTGTCAAATATCCATACAGAGATCTTTTTTTGAAAAATAGTGCTATGGGAGCAAATGGAACATTTTTCCTTGTTTCCGGAACAATTCAAATTATTTCCATAAAATTTTGCACACTATTACTGCTACGGAAGGCCATAAAAAAACTTACATGCTTTAAGTGGGTCAGACATTTATCTTCAAAATGGCGGCCATAAAAATATTTTGTTAAGGTTTTCATATTTGTTAAACAATTAAACAAAATTCAATTAAACTTTTTAATGTGACAGTAGTATTTAAAAATATCATGTGAAAAACTTTTTTTTTTAAAGGCAATTTTGTATGATAGCACCAAATAAGGAAGTCGAGTGTTTATGCCATATCTCAGGGATCAATCAACCGATCTCCACCAAATGCTTCAAACAGGTAGCGCTATGGTATGCCGTATAAACTTGCATGTTTTAAGTGGCTCAGACACTTATTTTAAAAATACTGTAAATATTTCAGGTTAGTAAACCCTATCATGCTAAACATTAGACTGGTTACATTCGAAGTTGATGCTCCAAATCCTGCCTTTGTAATGCAGTTGATTGCACGCTATCTTATGGTGCGTGGTTTTCTGGGTTCACGTTCCCGGTAAGGCATGAATGTATTTGTATTTCTCTTGCTACTGTTGCATATGTTTCTGGTTTCATCTCGAATGATATTGCTGTCAACAAGACGTCACGGCCTACCTACCATCCAATCTTTTAAGAACTTCATTAAAAATTATTTTCACAGTTTTAGAGGAAAGTGGTTCATTAGTTATAACTTCCTGTTGTTTAATGTGTACTTATAACTGTTATCATATATACATATTTTCTTGTTGATTCAGCAAGCATTCACTTAGTGAAAAATGTGATTTTAGGTGCCAGCTTAAGATTTTGCTAATTAAATGTTAACAAAACTAATATTTCAAACACTTGTAGTCGTTGTTACTCTGACGAATCTCTTGAGTTAGTTTGGGCTACCAAGTAGTGCAGCTATTACTTGAAAGATCATTCATTTATACTGCTCACGGATAGCCAGCTGCCCACATGGCTAAGCTAGAGGGCAGCATTAGCGTGCTGGGATTATTGCTGCAAGAATTTTCCTTCACTGTGCAACATTGCAAAGGCACCACAAACCAATTGCCCAGTGTTATATTGAGATACCCTTGTTCTGAAGAAAGAGGATAAGAGATGCAGAACTGGAAGTGGCTGGTTAACCCAGAGTCCACCTCTTCCGAGCGAGCACCCAGCAAAACCCACCTTGCAGGTGATGGGCGGGCACAGTCCCCTGAGATCGTAGCTGAGGAACCCAAGGCCAGGGGAAAAGCTGTTGGCAGCACGACAACCTGAGTCACATCCTCGTGTATAGTGCCGTGCAACCACCCCTATATCACTGTGATGCTGAAGGATTCATATTGGTGATAACTGACCTTTTCACGTAGTGGGTAGAAGTGAAAGCCATATATTTAACTAGCGAACCGGCCCAGCTTTGCACAGGTTAAATTGAGTTTTACAGTGATAGCCAAGAAGTAGGGTATTGTTTTTGGAGTGTATTTGTGCAACTATCGCATAGTTACCATTTTTCTTTCCAGCATCAATGTATGAAAATCAAAATGTGAGTTTCATCAAGTTGTAGCTTTAGAAATAAGTGTACCTAGGTACTACTTTTTGTGCTTGGCTGAGGGATCTTAATTGATCACCAAAGTTAACCAACGTTCCTAGCGGCACACATTTCGATAGGTGACTGCTTAGTGGCATAACATCTGAGCGCTACCGGGCTTCGGAGAGCTTGTTAAATATTCTGCCCCGGTTGTTATCGATTGATAGCAGTCGTTAAGCCATTTCAGAGGCCCTTGGGCGGCCTGATAAACTCTTGACACCAGAGGAAAAAAATATTTCGGTCACGTTCCCAGCCGTTGCAGAATTACGTTTTGTTGTTATTCCACAGGACTTTTACAATTTACTGGGATAAAAAGTATCCTATGTCCTATTCCAGGACTTAACGTATGTACCAAATTTCATAGAAATCAGTTCAGCCGTTATGGAGCTGAGTTCGGTCATGTTCCCAGCCATTGCAGAGTTACATTTTGTTGTTATTCCACAGGACTTTTACAATTTACTGGGATAAAAAGTATCCTATGCCCTATTCCAGAACCTAAAGTACCTACATACCAAATTTCATCAAAATCCGTTTAGCCGTGAGTGGCAACAAACACACACTCACTCACTCTCAATCTCACTCTCACTCACTCTTTCTCACACTCTCTCTCTCTCATACTCTCTCACACACACTCTCTCACACCCTCTCTCACACACTCTCTCAATCACACTTTCTCACACGCACACTCTCACACTCACTCTCACTCACACACTCTCAGCCACACTATCACTCACTCTCTCATACTCACTCTCTCTCTCATTCACTCTCACTCACACACACTCGCACTCACACACACTCTCTCACTCTCTCTCACTCACACTCTCTCACCCACACACACTCTCTCTCACTCAGACTCTCTCTCACTCACACTCTCACTCCCTCTCCCTCTCACACACTCTCACTCATACTCTCACTCTCTCTCCCTCTCACACAATCTCACTCTCTCTCACACTCTCTCCTCTCACTCTCACTCACTCTCTCTCACACTCACTCTCTCTCACACTCACTCTCTCACACGCACTCTCACACTCTCTCTCTCTCACACTCTTTCTCACTCACTCTCACTTACTCACTCTCACTATCTCTTGCACTCTCTCTCACTCTCACTATCTCACACACTCTTTCTCACTATCTCACACACACTCTCTCTCACTTTCTCACTCTCTCACTCACTCTACCACTCACACTCTATCACTCTATCACTCTCTTTCTTTCACTCTCTTTCTTTCACTCTCTTTCTTTCACTCTCTTTCTTTCACTCTCTTTCTCACTCTCTCACACTCTCTCACTTTTATAATATTAGTAGGATGTTGGGAAAGTGTTATAAAGTTTCTAGAACAGGACATATTCCCACAGTGGGGCTTTCCACCCAATTTATGGGTAAGAGGTGGGGGGCCACCTGTAAAATAGGGCTAGTACACGTGACTCCTGATGTTACCACCTCCAAATGAATCCAACTAAGAAAAGAAAGCAAGAAATTAAACACAGAGTCTGTGTAAGGATAGGTAAAAATCATAAATATTGGGATCAGCACTTGCCCTTCATTCCTTTTACATTTCATTATCACTGTAACAAAGTTGTAGACACATTACTGAGTGAGCTTTTACTGGGTAGACCCATCATGCAACTGGGGCAGTGGCAGTGGGATGAGATGATATTGCCTACAGTGTCTGAAATGATTTCTGCTTCAGAGTGCCAGAAACTTGCTCAAAGAAGCCCAAGACGATTCCCACACACATTATGACTGAGCAATCCGAGTATTAAAACAACCATTCAAGTGGGAGAGATCATGTATGCAAAAGCCCACTCCTGAGCTGTGCAACAAATTATTTCTCTACCGGCTTTGCCCTGAAATGGGAGGGGTCTGGGAAAAGTTGGCAATGTACATTGGGTCGATACAGAAGAGTCAGTAAGTCCCATTGGAGCCAGCTCCTACTAAAAACCTAGGAGCCGCCAATACTAGTTCATAAAATGACCACGGAGGAAATCCACTTGGGAAATTCAGCAGGTCAAATCACCAAGGAAGCCTCAGAGGAAACGGAGATGTGGAAAACCTTTGAGTGAGGTGTGCATCAACTCCTAAGCATCTGAATTTTCAGAGTGCCTTGGATCTATGTAAACCTGCTAAGAAGCCACCAAAAGCACCCATCCTGAAGGGGTCAAACCATAGAGGTACCCACTGCCCACGAAACTTACACTTTCTGCATACCCAACATTCCCACTAAGGTCGGACCTTGCAGTTTATTGCAAGATTATTAAGAGAAAGTGGTGGAGACAGTACTGATGGCTCATGGAGTTGTCTGTATCATACCGACGCACAAACTGAAGAAAGCTACCCCTGGAGGAGCCTAACCCAAAACAGTGATGTTGCAGAGAAGGTATTGGGAGTGTACTAGGGAAACTCTGAAGAAGGATGATATGAATACGACAACAGGAGAGCCGCAAGTCTAGCAGGCAGCATAGAAAACCGGGTAAGTAAAGGAAACTCCACCCCAACACCATCAGAAGACTCCATGACATGGACGCTAGAGGATCAGGGAGAAGCATCCTATATGTTGCACCATCCAGAATCGCCACAAAATGGATTCCCAGGTTTTCCAATATGGTAACAGGTGCCATTTACAGTGCTACAGACACCTGATAAAGGATGTAGAAAGCCCTGTACAGTGCAGGCTGATTGGATTGGAGACGTCAGACATTCCTCCTCCTAAAAGAAAGCAATAGTTAAACAATGTCCAATGAATAAGCCACCCAGAGAAAACAGGGTAGCAAGTGTCTGTGAAGAACCTGCCACTTGAAGGCAGACAGCCAACCAGCCAATACCAATAGATGCACGTGTGAAAGTCTCACCAGAGGAACAGTCCGTTGGGAATGTGAGAGACACCCTTGCAAGAGGAGATGATAGCAGCACAAGGGATCATTGACACTGCCTTATTCATGAGTCCAATCTCCTGTGTGGGCCCCTGATGCTGCAGAAACCTGGGGTGAAACAAGCCCCTGTTTCGAAGATGCCAGAGAAATGTCGGCAGCCATGGTGATGGTGTAGAAGCAGAGTCCACCATCTTCAGGGTCACTACAAACTTCCATCTATAAAAGGACTGTACAGCCAGACACCATGGTTGTGTTGCGTGCCTGTGAATGTTAAGGACTCAGTGTGTGGTTGTTTGCGGCCGCACCAGCCCGTGGTACGTCGACAGTCGGCATGGCAGGCAGTGGAGGAGGTTCTATGTCCTCTCATGTCATAGCCTGCTCCAGAGGGCAAACTGTGCGCGTGAAGTGCAAGGTCTGGGGGGAGGGGGGTTGCCTTCAGCACACTCCACTTGGAGTAGAACTGGTTACCTAGCCGCCGAGTGTGAACAGGACGTCTGTAAGGGTGGGACAAACAACAAGCAGGACTAAGGCCCATGTTGCCTAAACTTCTACACCATTTGTCCTGGATAGGATACATAGGGTAATTAGTAAATACGTATATAGCTAGTTAGATTAGTTATTAGTTTCTGTGTTCTCTTTAGGATAAAAACCCTAGATACAACAAAATGCTTTGCAGTATAAAATGGTNATTAGTTATTAGTTTCTGTGTTCTCTTTAGGATAAAAACCCTAGATACAACAAAATGCTTTGCAGTATAAAATGGTGTTATGTATATTTTTTGTTTACCTGTGAATTTTTTGAAGTGATGAGTTTTGTGGAGACTAGTCTTTAGTAAATAGAAAAATGTTGAGATGGGCGGAGGTGGTGTTAAATGGTAATAGCATGGTGGGATGATAGTTCCAAATGGGCTTCTTTAGTAGATTTGTAAATATTAGACATAGTTAGCTTTTGTGTAGGGCAATTCGTAAGGGGTAGATAATAACATTCTTTGTATAATTTTTAAGTGTTTCTAGAGGCTGCCCAAATGGCCATAAAAAATAGAGGTTTGTATCAGTTTTTTTTACTCTCCGTAAATGTGGCAAATGTTAACTAATGTTGTTGTATATATTGGGATTTTAATTTTTCTTATTGTGTAAAATGATTTTAAATTAATTATGGTACCTATAATTTTGTATTTTGGCAGTGTTGAAATTAAATGTGCTAGTAATGGGAAGCGAACACTAGACACCAGACTGTATGTATGATTGTCACACACGTAGTGAGAGTTAGACAGAGTTAAGACGGGTGGGTGGGGGACAGAATTCTTACCGGTGGGATGCGAGTCATCTTCAATGTATTGAATTTCAAAAACAAAAATGGCAAAAAAAAAAAGCCTGCAAAGCGCAGGACTTGATAAAAATTCTTACAGTGAAGCTGAATACATTTTAAATGCCATGTCTAGTGATGTAAGATGGAACAAGAACAGGTGTGCGATGCACCTGTGAACAGTTGCCTATGTTATTGAAGTGCATTCTGCAGTGCTGTAACCTGATACTGTCATATATCTGTTTATAAGTCAGCCCTGCCGCCATAAGTCTGTATTGTCAGTGTGCTCGTAAGCTTCCCTTCCAAAAGAAAAAAACGAGAGGCTGTGACAAGGTTGGCCACCTAATATCACTCTGTGCATGCACATATGCACACAGGGGGAAAGGGGGACGGTGAGCGCAGACATGGGGTGTGATTCTCTAGGTTAGCTGTGCTTGTATACAGAAGTAGTATGACTGTGGGTGTTCTGCACCACAAACACCTGAATGGACCAGTGATCCAANTGTGCTTGTATACAGAAGTAGTATGACTGTGGGTGTTCTGCACCACAAACACCTGAATGGACCAGTGATCCAAGCTTGCAATGTAGGGTCTGTAACAATCTGGAATAACATAAGTGCACCAGTTTTTTTGTATTTTTAATTTACTATGATGTACCACATCTGACAAATTGTTGAATAATATGTATTACTTGTTTTTTAAAGGTTACGTGTTTAGCTTTTCGGTAGCTGCCCTCCCTTCT
>NQII01015026.1:0-16320 GCA_002778355.1 Clitarchus hookeri | reverse complement strand
AAGCTACTGGTGCAGGCCGGCGCTGACACCACGGCTACAAACGTGAGCGGCTTCAATGCCCTCTTCTATGCCAAGCACCGTGGCCATTCCGCAGTGCAGCAGTACCTGGAGCAGTTCCCCGCCTAGCCTCACACACACATTGACAAGCAATAAAGCCTTTACTCAGAAGAACCTGTCTTTCTTACTTGTCTAACTTACTCACCTGAAGTACGTACTGGTGTGATAACCGCTGCTTTTTACCAAAGTTGCGAGGACCTGATATTTGTAAGAAAAGTGCAAGAGGAGCGACTGTACTCTATATCGGCGGCCTATATGCTCCTCAGGAAAATTATGTATCCAAAAAGTCATGATAATAATTTTTCTTACATTTACAATTTTAGTTTTAAATATAAAAGCAAGTTTGCAAATGTTATTGCTAAAAATTATTTGAATTTGATTAATTTTTTTTTACTCGAAAAGAGGAAAAAAACGCCAATGTGAAAAACGGACAGGATAATAATGCCGATGCATCTGTGTGACTCAATGCAAAAATTTTGATATTTTTCCCCAACTAATGGAGTAAAGTTTCAGAAATTGTAGGCAAACTTCTTATCATTGTATTATGCGATTATGCGATGGGTTTTTTTATCAGCAAATATGCATTTCTTGAAATCACAGAAAAAAATGGTTGACTTGTCTCCTTTTGAATACCTCGTTTGAAATTAAAATATCCATGCTAAAAACTTACTTATTACTTTTAAATTGTAGTAGAGTACGTGAAATGTTTCGAATATTAACACATCTATACAAGAAGAAAAATTAGATTCAACTAAAACTGTAGTCCTCAGTACAGAACGGACACACAAACCATAACAATATATGGTATGTCATCTTTATAAAATAAAACAAGAAGCCCTTTTTCAGGTTTTGGGACATAACAATACAATAAATACAGACACACAAATATTATAGACTTATTTTTAATTCATAAACAATCTTTTCCGTTAAGCTGTTATATGTTGTAGTAGAACACTGGAATCTACAGTATAACTTGTATGACATGTACGTCTACTTGGAATTGTACCTAATCTCACACTCTCTGAAGACCACAATAGCTCTGTCTTGGCAGTCTGCCCATAAAGCACTCGGGTGCCTAATGACCCGGCTGGTATATGGTTTCATATTCCTCACTGCCCGGCGATTAGAATACAAAAGAGAGATCTGTGACAAGGGATATGTGGGATAGGAGCCATGCGTCGACCGAAAGTCATGTTGTGACGTCACATGATGGCCATCTAGGATGTGGGTAACATTTATTTACTTTGACCTCGTGGCTGTAGAAATATCCCGTTTTTACCCCAAAATCTTCTAAAGTGACTTATTTTTCGCCAAAATCGCCTTTCTTTCTAAAATTTACAACATAGGTAAAAGTAAAATTGTCCACGTGTGTCTTTAATTAAATACACCACATTCAACGCTCTTCGATGTGATTCCAAAAAAAAGCTTAGAATTAGCAATTTGAACTCAAGACTAACTGAAAACGACCAAGGTTGTTTCGTGACTCTTCGATGTGAGATATAGAAACTCTCCAAATCAAGAAGGTGTCTTATGTCTCCGAGCAAAGCCCAGCCAACCAGAAGGTACGTAGACAATATTTCTTTACATTATGGATTCCAACAGCAATTTTTGATTTCCCTGACCGCGATATTGTCTTGCGATGACCTTCGGATGACATTCAAGTAAAAAAATAAATGAAAAATATAAACAAATTGTAAAAATAGGGAGGCGGGGAAATTACATTATACAACTCGACCGCCATTTTGGATGTCCGTGAATTAAGCCTTAATGGTTACGCAAACTTACGAAATGAGTAGTCACTCATTGCATTAAAAGTTCACAATATTTTTACTTTTTTTTAAAATCTCATTTACGTTAACATCAGCGCATTTGCACTTTGAAATTTGTTTTGTTATTTTAACTAATGCCATTGCTGTCACCGTTTACTTTTCATATTTGTTTACTACGTAAGAAAGAAACTTTACAAATCAAAAGACGGCTAAAATAAAACTACAAGGTGGTTGCCTGCAATATTCTTCTCTTACTTCGCCTAGATTTGTGTCTTACCCGCTGCTTCTTCACGGATTGTATGCAAATTATTGTTATTTAACTGCATTAAAAAAACTCGATGGAAATTTAATTATTTCGGTATTTCGGTAGACAAAGATCGGTTTTGGTAGGTCTACCGAAAAATCCGTAGGGTTAGTAACACTGGGATGAACAATGCTGCACGAAGAAGGAAGAGAATCCAAACAAAATACGAACAAAAGGTCAGAATCGACGATTCATATCACCGGATGTCCAGAAAAGATAAATTGCGCCTAGACACACAGCGGTGGGTAGAAAATCATGTGAACAGAAAACCTATTTTTTTTTGTAAAAAATTGTACTAACTGCCTGGATACGGCAGGCAAATGGCTGAACTTAGGCCTTCAAAAGGGAAAAGGGGAGGTAAGCATCAGAAGGCAACAACCGAAGGAATTCGCAACATTGATATGCACATCCAACCGGCAGAGAAACAATCGCGCGTCCTGCCAATCGACAAGCAACTAAAGAAATTAAAAACGTAACTTTCAAAGTACATGCCGAAACCTTATTGAAACCAAAGAAACGAGCAANGGAAACTGTGAAACAGTGAAAAATGACGATTAAAAAACTGAAATATGTATATAACACATCATATACGCATTGATAAGCCATTAAATAAAAATACGGGAGACATTAACCATACCGAGTTTTGTCATAAATGAAATACCAGACACACAGAACACAATTAATAATAAAATATATCTTGGATTGCTGAAATGGAAAATAAAAACATTATATACTTCATAAATTTAATAACAAAAAAATTACAATACAATCATTTAAGTTACTCGGAATGGTTTTCATTGAATTTAGTACTGAAAATAAGGTCTGAAAAATACGAAAATAGAGTACAACAGTGACATAATATTGACGTGTTTTACAAAAGTCACAATATGGTCGCAAAATTTCCTGTAAGGAATGCCGCACAACCAGGGTTCCCTGAATCACCACCAGTGGGAGCGGGAACCATAGGAAATGAAACGCCACGCCGTAACACCTATCTAAGGAGTGGTGTGCATCTCTATAATGAAGTGTTGATCATGGTGCTGGCCAGGACATCTCTGGGTTAGAATTCGGCAGTCGTCTTTATCATGACAGAACAAGCGACTGCAATACTTCACAGAAGGTAACCAATCCTCATTACGATCTGTGAATGCAGGTAATTCGATCGTGGTAAGTTTTATCGCAGGCCCATATAGGGGCTACTTGGGGTGGAGCCTCGATATAAGATATATTTTGGAAATTTCGCTAAGTGTCCCTTGAGTTGTGCCGCTTGTTTACTAGTGCTCTTTTTACTTCTTCTGGCATTTCAAATCCGGGAACTTAAATTACAACAACACACAGTATGGGAGAACCGAGGACAAATGTAGAAAGACAAAGGATTGACAAAGGAGAAAGTGAAGACCAAATCTCACACTGACATGAGTAGTTGTAATGCAGATATGTCTGTGTTTATTTCACATGTTAACAGCGTATACTGACATACCAGTTGGTACTGACAAATAATGATGTCAGAATGTAGCACATACATGCAGGAAGTGTATATTATGTATGTGTTATTTATAATTACATAATTTAAAGGTTTAGTATAATACTACAATATCATATTTATTAACATGATTGAAATAATTTTTTTTAATAAAAATATTTAAACGTAAAATTACATAATTTTTTTAAACTGTGTACAATTGTAAATTCTCCACATTTTAAATTATAGGAGACAAGGGCTGGTTGTCACACTTTTTACATATCAATGTTTCTTTAAATTTTATTGAGCAACAATGAAGTTATCTCGAGAGTACATAAAATATCATAATTCGTACAACTAAAAAATTATCATCATCCTATGAAACTCGTAAGACTAACAAATTCGAACTTTAAAGCACTTACAGAGTGTGACTTTTAACCCCGCCTAGGAGATGGTTGTCTCACGCATCGGGGTTGATAATCCCAGTATTTTTAATACAAGAAAAATCGTTAAGCATTTAACATAAAATTCTTACAGTAATTGCAAACTAAGGACAGGTTTTATAAAATGGATTTCAATACACTAAGTGAGCATCATTAATGATACAACTACATTACATAATAACTACATATCACCTATGTTGAATGAAAAAGTCTAGATATTTTTGTGAATGAATTTGGTTTTGCTGCAAATAAAACAGTGACAAAAATTTAATATTATATAAGTAGAAAACTAATAGCGTACACATACTCTTTTAAAGATAATTAATTAAAAATACATTGTCATAAATTTTTAGTTCTTAAAAAGTGATAATTATAAATCATCAAAATGAGTTTGATTTCACATGTAGGTATTTAAAGTTGTTACGATAAAAGAGATGGGATTTTTTCTACAGCTAATAAGAATTATTAACAGTTACATAACTCTTTAAATTATTCTCAAAAATCTTAATTTAAAAAAACAACAATATCGCTGGACTACATCATAAAACCAAATGTCAAGAAAAGAAAACAATATAATTGTTAACGAAAATTTTTCACTCTTTTGTCAGTAACATTAAAAGTGATTAATTTCAAAGAGCAAGATTTTACCGTTAATCATTCTTGCAGGGTATCTAAAGAGACTATAACCAAGAAATAGAATTGACTATTATATAACTGTCACTGAAAAAAACTCTATATATGATAAACTATTTGACATGTCAGAAAAACAGTAATGGTAAGTGTAAACACGACATCTCAATGTTCATTTCTCATGAGACCATACGTTTGATTTTAGACATTACACCTATGTTTCATTCGGCTTACTTTTATAATATGACTCAATATAATGGATTTTTGGGATGTGTCACCTTCCTGTTTTCTTGGGCTTCTACTATTACTTTTAGTGTCGTGTCTGTGACAATTGACGTCTACGTATTACGAGCATTGATGCGGACAGTTTTTCTTGCTCCTGCCTTAGTAAATGGTTGAATGACGTCGGGAGAGATTGTTAAAGCCTTGATCAGACCACTGCTGCTGGGAAGTTGATCAACTTGATTTCTTGGAGTATTTGTGGATTGTTGACTCGTATTTCTGCAGCGACATCGCTGGTGCTGGTTTGGCAGTTGGTTTCAGTGGAAGTCGGTGTGTCTTCACCTGCGTATTCGTTGCTAGGATGAAGCCGATTAGTGAGGAAATTTGGTGCAAAAACTGATTCTGTAAAATATTTTTGGTTGAACGGAACAATTTTCGTGCTTCTGAAACCTGCACAAATATTACTTGGTGTTACTGCAAAGTGAAATAAACTGGGCTGTCACACCGGAAATGTCATGGCATATCCAGCATAATTTATCATCCTACTTTCATTAGCCGAATTCGTGGATTTTTTTAATGGGCAATAAACCGAAATATTCAGAGGTTGTAATTTATGACTGCACTGTGGTAAGAAGCAAAGTATTACAACGCCGATTGCTTTTGCATATTTCAAACCATCAATACCGAGTTGAGAGTAATTTTAATCCAAGAAAAGCAAAACAGACTTTTCATGTGAGATTTATGTATGGTTATGGAAGTGCTTCAAACATTCCAGAAAATGTTTCTTGCCTTCATACTGAAGGATTTGCAGCACCCCGCGATCCAGAAGTACCAATCGCTACAAATGTCCTCTGTAGTTAACCGGGGGAAAGATAGGCGGAATATGATTTCCAATTGCTGACACTGTGCATGCAATTTTCACCAGGCTACCTCTCTCAGCAGGAACGATACTTCCAATTATTTATAAATACTCGCCGAGCTACAACTTTGACAGGAACTTGCACTGTTGTCACACCAGTCTCATCCATATTTCATATTTCGTGCGCTTGGAACTTATGGCGAGTCATGACTTCGGGTAAATTGTTTAAAAACTATTCCACGTAGATTTTGCTGAAACCAGAGGCTCTAGCCAGACTGGTATCTCCAAATGTTAATATTGACATTGTTGGNTATTGACATTGTTGAATGTCGCGTTAAGAAAATTAAATAAAACTAATCAGACCCAGGAATTTTTTTTCGATCTATGATATGTGGCACATTTGTTCCGTTTTCTAAACCTATTTGGTAAGCAAGATTTCTGACTTCTTTATGAAATGAGCCAAAGTAAATGTGCAATGGTTGCAATATATAACCTACAATCTCCTTTTAATGATATTTACTGAATGCTTGGCGATATTTTGGTATCCGNATCTAGCAAGAGTATGATAGTGACGTGGACCACTCCTGCGTGGTCTGGCATGGCCACTGTCATCACGTCATCGGCCCACAGTCACTGCACCAGTGCGGCCCGCGGAACCCGCACGTCGTGCGTCCCGATGCGTGTCCGCATCGTTCACTTTGGAACGGGTCATGACCCGATACCGAGTGATCCAACCGTGTGCCTGTGGTGTCCCTAGAGAGATCTGTGCAATAATGATAGGAATCAAGTGTTAGAATGTGTAGTAAATAGCCTTAGAATGTACCGCCCACGGGCTNCTTAGAATGTACCGCCCACGGGCAAATATTCGTGAAATTCGCCCTTAGGGGATTGCGGAGTAATCGCAGAATAAATGCATACCATGTGAAAATTAAATTAGGTGTATAGTATAATGGCTAGTGTATTTGAAGTGTTCTATGTAATTTTCCGAGTGCAATTGAGTGTCTAGCCAAGCCAATTAGTGATGTTGGTAATAATTAGTCTTTCTTTCAACCTGGCCGTTCCGGTCGTAGAGTGCACCAAAACATAACAGACCTTAATTTCCCATGTGTTCAGCAAGGCACCACATAAACATGTTTTGTATTTAAAATAGTGTTTAAGAAATAACTCTGAAATCTCCTCAAGCTAAGGGATGTACATCCCGCACTTTGAAGGGTCCTATTGTCTGCATGATTTACGTGTTTATATAATGAAGTCAGTAAACTAAGATACCTCGCGGAATGGGGCGAGCTCTCGGCGAGGACGCAGTTCGCCCGCGCTACCTCCGGCAGTCTGATTCCACTGGTCTTAGGTGCTGCACGTGCATCGCGTCGCAGAGGACTTTCATACTTTGTTCTGAACACTTAACTGCAACAGCTTAACGTCATTTACTGGAACTTTTATTTAGTTTACTAACAGTCCTCCCTGCGTTCGTAGCACACCTCCATCAGCTCAATTTACCGACCCCGGAGGTTTAATTACACTTTAATATTTAACGCCATTCTTGGCCTTTTGTACAGTAATGGCCGCTGGCAGGCCTTGTGAGTCAGGTCTGCTTCAATTTGCATTGCATACATGTAGATGTGTACACTATTCGACAAGGCAATTAAATTGAGTTAATTCAAAATTATGAGTTCTCAATTAGTGTAGTATTCTGGGACCTTACTCTATCCAGGATATCATCGACGCATCAAGGAGGCATCCTTCATTTATAAGGTAATCGGTAATTCTAAGGCATGTTGGAGAGCCTGAATACCCCAGTTATAAATTGCTTTTTCCTGTAAATTTGTACCGTGTGTGTCAGGGGTTACAGCAACATAGTCGTTCGGCCCACGATCCTGAGAACTGTGACTTCATGCTCACCCTGTGAGTTGGTGCCCATTGTATTACAAATTGCAATATTGTGTAATATTCTGACTTTTCTTAAATGGTCACCTGGCGACATACGCATTACTATCCCCGACCGCTCAGATAACGTTAATAGTTTATGTTGAATTCATTTGCGGTTTGTCTAATCTACTTGTGGTCTCGAAAACGGATCTCGCTGTTATCATAACATCGGAACTAACTTCTTTACTATAAGATTTTTTCACGAAGTTCCAGACTATTTTTTGTATGCCGAAACTTTCATGGGGTTGGTTGTCACATGTGACAGCCAGCCCCTTCCTACTGGAGACAACCTGCCCTGTCGAGCCATTTTGTTTTGATAATATCGTGTGCTCTGAACAAATGACGGTAACCACAAGACAAACATTGGAACATCTGACATACAGTGTGCAGTTACCTATACGAAATTTTCCAAGTTTAACATACAATAGAAAAAATTACCGAAAATAAAAAATATGTGGACAAGTTTTATTTACTGGCTGACTTTATAAAAAAACCTTTTTTAGCTGCCTCACTTATCTCACTATATTAGCTCAAACAACAACAGACTTATACGGATGGCATCAATAGCAAGCCAGAACACATCTGCGCTCTAGCGGCCGAGGAATTAACTTTGTCACAACCAACCCGTGTCACAAACAGCCCCGTTCTTCTCTATATTTACATATTTTATGCAGTATCTCACTCAATATTTTTCAATTAATTTGTTTTTACTAGGCGCATAGATTTTTAAAGTTAATTATATTTTTGATGAATTAAAAAAAGTTGTTATTCATAACTCTGAAAAATTCAATTTAGTATTAAAAATGTTACTGTAATATAAATAAAAAAAATTTAAAGAATATAAATTTTGTAATTATTAAAACATATTTTGACAAAATAAAAAAAATATTTGCTATAATAGAAAAGCAAAGTTAATTCCATGGCATGTACAACAAGAATTGAAAGGTATGTACTTGATTCATAGTTGTGATTTGTATATATTTAAATATAGAGACGAAAAAAATAAATTTTATCAGTTCACAAGTAAAGATTATTTAGATAAATATAAAACTTTATGCAATATGTTCATTTATTTTATATTTTGCATTGATTTAGTTAAGTTATATCATTCAATAATTAAAAGGCATATTCTTTCATTATATGGAAAAAATTAAAAAAACCTACACTGATATCTAAACGATTTTATTATAATTTAAATGTCACAAATTGCATAAATGTAGGCAACATTTTATCATTATATAGTCAATTTCAATATAAATGCATATTTATTTATTAATTATTTGAGATTTTATAATATTCCAGAACTGAAAAATTTTGGGTCTGGAGTCACTCCTTGCATACTGTTATTTCGCCAAAATTTTGATTTAGAACAAACTATTTTAAAAACGACATTCTCGTAACATCTTATGTCATATATATATATAATTCAATTTGCTGCTAGCATTTGCGCACTAATGACAGTCAATGTTTACTTTAATATAAAATAGCTTAAGACGGTGACGTTTTCAGTGTTTTACTACAAATATTAATTATTAACTTAAACCTAAAATTATGTACGGTTATGCAAAGCAGAGATCTGGAGCGGTATTNGAGCGGCATAGATATACTTATTGGTGAATCAAACGATATATGTCAAACACACACTAGAATGCTCTACACGAACAAAATAAACAAAAATCCCGTAAAATGCCAACGTTTGACTATTACAGTTTTATTACTCAAGTTTCGCCCAGGGCTTTGGGAAAGAAATTTAGAGCGAAAATAAAGTATATAATTTATGTTCCCAATGTTAGTTTAAAAATTTTAATGTAACGAAAATTCTAGAATGAAAAGGGCTGTATTTACCTGTGTGCTACAGGTGATAATTACTCCTGGATTTCTCGCAGTAATAGGTATTAACGTATTTGGTGTAATCCCAACACCATCAGGTAGTAAACCTTAGCTGGTTTGGTACCAAATTAATTTACTTACATCGCTTGTTGCACTCAAGTAATATTATGGTGTGCGCTTTATTCTTGCCGAATATGTTTTCGCATGTTATGAAACACTTTCTGAATGAATGGCGATACCTTCATTAACCATAATTCAAGGTGAGGTGTATTAAATTTCACAAATCAGATAGCTCACAAGTGAAACTACCAGAAATTGGTTCCTCTCTGTGCAGAGAATCGGCCATAAGCACCCTTCATGTGCAACCAGTGGACATGAGAATGGAATTGGATAGCTAGAGTCGAGATAATATCAGTTTTATCTGCTTTGGTAGTTCCAAAAGGAACAACAAATGGTAGTACAGCAGGAAATCATCCCGAGTTTGCTACCAGTCACGGCGGCAAGTAGTATGGAAAAGAGAGTTGGACGAGAGGAATCTGTTAGGGAGGGGGCAGGTGGCGACAATCGGCCTGGTTTTCACGTTGAAGTATGTGATTGGGTGAAGAGATTTGGACGGCTCTTAACCGCGAGGTCTTGAGAGCCAAAGATGTAGATCAAGGTGAGTATGGAGCAGCGCCTGAATGAACGGGCGGGGGAAAAGGGAGATCCCCGAGATAACCCACCGAACAGCGGCATCGTCCAGCACGATTCCTACATATGAAAATTAAGGATTGGCCTGGCCAGGGATTGAAACCGGTTCGCATTTGTGGGAGGCGAGCAGGCTAACCACTCAGCCACCGCGGCCCCACGCTGAATAGTGTTTGACGAATGAACTAAGGAATGTTTGAAACAAATAATAAGCCGAGGAGAACTGAACGATTAGATTGAGGAATGTTTTGGGCACAAATATATTTGGAAATAATTGATGAAAGGAATAAAGTTTGTTTTGCACAATAAATATATTAAAGAAAGTTTAACGAATGAAGTTAAAAATGTTTGAGATGCCGTTTGCCCTTACCTATGCCTATGAAAGGCCAAAGGTTTTAACACCGTGTTCTGTGCTTGCAGGGCTTTTACTGCACTGATACATTGGAAGTTTAAATAATTTAACACTAATGGTCACTGAATGAATGGGGACTGTGACTAAGCTTATATGTGCTTGGGGACATACTATGATTATAACATGACTTAAGGCAGCGCCATGTCCCCGAACTATAGTTTTCATACTACTGCGGATATCATGAAGTGTGTAAATAGTGATAAGATAATTATCTAATTGATTTATCCGTTTGGCTGTTAGAATAAACTGAGACCAATATTTAACATATAATTCCTCGTTTTGTCATCCTTAAGTTCGTGGCATATTTTTCACCTCTGCATATTTTCCGAAGGAAAGATAGGCTTATGCTATCACCCAAATATCAGTCTGGAATGTACGTCCCCCTTAATATATTTTGAACCCGCTAACCGAATTATAACAAACTCGGTCCACATACTGAATTAAGTTAGTACAGAAGACTTTTATAATTTTCATTTACGTGGTACTTATTTTCAAAAATGGCTTCGATTTTATTATTTTGGCCACTATGTTATATTTCGGGAACTATTCAACATATTTAATTTGAATTTGGTGATTTGACAGTATATAATGTAAGCACTGAATTTAGAAAACAATTTTTTTTTGGTTCGAAATTTAGTAAGACATGAATTACAAAGATTTTAAATTATATCTCGACAACTACACAACCGATTCCTGTCAAATTTGTCATGTATTTAATACTGCCATAATACACATTAATATATGCAAGATAAATTTATATCGTACTTTATTTTCAAAATTGAATCTATATAAGTTTTTTTACCAAATCTAACATACTATTTTATCAAATTTAGACCAAAATTGTGCTAAAGGTATACACTGAAGAGCCAACAAAACTGGTACACCTGCTTATATCGTGTAGGGCCCCCACGAGCGCGCAGACGTGCCGCAAGACGACGTGGCATGGACTCGACTAATGTCTGAAGGTATGCAGGAGGCATTGAAATCTGCGCCAATTTGAGAAAGGGTTGCACGTCTGTCACATTTAAAGATTTTTGTCAGTCGTCGTTTGTCCCGTTCCTTCACTATATTTTTCCGGCCACAGCGATGTCGAACATTTGATGTTTTACCGGATTCCCGCCGGTATTCACTGTACACTCGTGAAATGGTCGTATGCGAACATCCAAATGTTATCGCTACCTCGGAGTTGTTATGTCCCAACTCTCGTGCGCCGTCTATAACACCACGTTCAAACTCACTTAAACCTTGATAACCTGCTATTGTAGCAACAGTAACCGATCTAGCAACTTTGCCAGACGCTTGTTGTCTTATATAGGCACTGCCGACCGCATCGCGTTACTCTGATTGGTTTCATACCCCTGTTATTTGCATGCGCACGCCTATACCAGTTTTTTTCGCTCTCCAGTGTATATTGCAAGCACCAAATATGTGATTGCATAACCTTTTTTTCCCTAATATTTTCAAAAATATAAATTGTATAAAAAGCATATTTTTCTGTTATATACAAACAAACAATCAACCGATTCTTGCCAAAATAGGGAAAGGATTAGTACTATGGGAAGCTATAATATGTGGTATATTTCTAATGGGTCAGATATTTATTTTCAAAATGGCATATATACATACATATATATCTATACTTTAACAAACTATGCTATATCGATGGAAGATGGAATTAATTCCAACCTTTTTTTCTATAGCTTAAAGAATATTTTTAGAAAAATTAAATGTAGCTACACAGAGTTACTTTTGTCTGCAATTGAATAAATTAAGTTACAATGAATATATAATATAATATAAATTAATTAATTTAGTGTTCACAACTATCAAATGAACCTACACAGAGTTTCCCTTATTTGAAGCTTTATAAGATAGCACCCCAGAAATAAATAAATAAAGTTTTAATGAATATCAATAATATAATATAAATGAATAAATAAACATTTTATAACATATTTCGAGAAACAATAACCCTATTACTACCAAATTTGGTAAACATGTAGTACTGCAGGAGGCAATGCAAGCTGACATATTTTAGGTTTGCTGGAGTCTTATTTTCATAATGGCCACAATGTGTATGTTTTAGATTAATATTCTAAATTTGCAAGCCCAGTTAACCTATTTCAGCTCATCTTTGTATGCTACCAATATAAAAAAATATAAAATTTACTACACAGAAAAGATGTCCGCCATTTTGTAAGATAGTTCTTCATAAATTAATTATGTAATTTCTCTCAAAACAATTAACCTATTCCAACCTAAGTTGGCAAACAAGTATTAATGTGCACGGCCATGTTAATTGATAGGCTATATTTTTAAAGTGCCGGACATTAATTTTTAAAATATTTGCCATATAAATATTTTAGAAGAATGTACGAAACAATGTAAATAATTTCGACTCTATTTTGTACGCTTACAGTATCTATCCAATCATAAAATGAACTAGGCGAATATGTAAACTCATTTGTCTGCTATTTTGAAACATAGCACCCCATGAAATAATACATATTTGTGTTCTATCTTGGGAAACATTTATCTGACACCCACACAATTCAGGCAATATATTTTACATTTGTAGTACATCTAAATTTATATGACTTAATTAGGTAGTCACAAATTTTCAAAATAACAGATATTGAAATATTTTAGGTCAGTATGCTATGTCATTATTTGAAACCGAATTTGTTTAGTATCAGTGATTATAATAAGAACAGATTGAGCCATTATACCATACAATTTTGTTCCCTTTCAATGAAGACAGCATCACGTGAGGAAATGGAGCTTTTATGCTATATATCGGGGACCAGTGTACTACAGTAGGCCAAGTAAACTTACAAGTATCAATTGTCGCTTGTATTTATTTACAATATGGCTACCATATAATCAATTTTGATGAGTTTGACATACGTATTCTATTACAAAATATAACGAATTTCAGTTTGACTTTGTATGCTGAGAGTATCCATTAGAAGTATTAATTATGCTAAAAGGGATCCTCTTTAGGCCAAATTATTGTAAGTGCCAGGCGATAAAACGTAATTTTGGTTTCATAACTCGAGAACCAATCAACTAATTACAACATTAACTTAACATAGAGTTATTACTACATAAGCCTCTGTAAAGTTACATAATTTAAGTGGATTAACATTTTTAAAAAAATTGCTGCAATAAGTTTTATTTGGATAAGATCGTACTGTCTATTAAATAATTTGGCAAAATTCGAATGTAATTTGCATGCTGACTGTGTCCATAAGCAGCTTCAGATATTCCTATGCAGAGCCTGTGTTTAAGCCATTTGGGGCGATAGCATCTAATGAGAAAAAAACTATTATGCTATATTTTGGAAATCAGTTAATCAATTTGTACCGTATTCTGCACACAATCATCGCAAAATAGGCCATGTAAATTTGCATGATTTAAGTGACTCACGCATTCAATTTCAAGATGATGTCCCTGTAAAGGTTTGAGTTTTATAGACACAGTCTACGAACACTTTGCACTGATTACATCAGAATTTTATGCTTTGAATCCCATTTTATTAATGCAATTGAGTGCATATCACATTACGATACTAATTTTAAATATGTCCCACGTACATTGTATTGGTTTCTGGTTCTATCTTTAATGACATCGCTGTCAACGAGATGTCAAGTCCCACCTACCGTCTCACCTTCTAATCACTTCATCAAACTTGTTTTCATCCGCATAGAGGAACGTAGGCTCATTTGTTATATCGGTAACTTCTTGTAATATTGTCGCGAGCGCGACTTTAAACCATAAATAAAAGTTCATCATCACTGGAAATTTCTCCAATGAGGCCAGGTATATGGNTAAAGAATTACTAAGTAGGGCAGTCACTCCGGTAAGAGGGGTGAAGGGGGGCGGCTAAAATATATAAACAAAATGAAAAATACTTATTGGCACTGCGAGAGTGTACATTCTCTCTGAGCACTAGGTATTGAGATATAAATACCTCACCCTCTACAGGGCACTTTTAATATGGGGCAATCTTCATAAATAATTTCTATTCACACAGCAATTTCGTTTTGTGCTACTCTCAAGAAGAAAGGAAGAACTAGTTGTAAGCTTCGGGTTTCTAATTCAATATTAAAACATGTTTATTTAAAATTTTAAGTCAACAGAATCTGACAAACACCACTCAGAAGTAGAGATTAACAAGCCAGTCTTAAATTGAGCTTACAGAAATGACTTAGTAGGATGTGAGTAAACTAATAGAAGAAAATAAATTATTTAGTCTGAAGATCTGGAGTGGAGAGTCATATAATTTAACTATGAATCTGCACCAAATAACTTTACCTTACAAGGAAGTTTAATTAGCAATAAATGTAACATACGTTATTTCTATCCTTACTTATAACTTAACATAAATTTACCTCACGGAGACACGACGCAATACTTAGGGCCTGTGGTTGACGCCCAGCCGCTTTGCTCAGCCTGTAACTCCGCCTGCAGCCAACGCAGGTAGTGCACCCGCTGGACGTCAAAGAACGACTCCTCAGTACGACGAGGGACACACCCACCACCCNAATCAACTAATTACAACATTAACTTAACATAGAGTTATTACTACATAAGCATCTGTAAAGTTACATGATTTAAGTGAATTAACATTTTTCAAAAAATTGCTGCAATAAGTTTTATTTGGATAAGATCGTACTGTCTATTAAATAATATGGCAAAATTCGAATGCAATTTGCATGCTGACTGTGTCCATAAGCAGCTTCAGATATTCCAATGCAGAGCCTGTGTTTAAGCCATTTGGTGCGATAGCATCTAATGAGAAAAAAACTATTATGCTATATTTTGGAAATCAGTTAATCAATTTGTACCGTATTCTGCACACAATCATCGCAGTAAAGTGTTCCGAACAAAGTATGAAAGCCCCCACGACGCAATGCACGTGCAGCACCTAAGACCCGTGGAATCAGACTGCAGGAGATGGCACGGGTCAGCGGCAGCATGGCCAAGAGTTCGCGCAACTCCACGAGGTAATTTTTCTAACTGTCTCCATTAACATAGAACTTGAAACATATACACATCATACACTGAAATGTTCTGAGCGTGTTGTCTTAATCTTGTAGTCAACAAGAGTTCTTAATTAGACAGTATTTTATATACAAACATGATTATGTGGTGCCTTGCAGAGCATGTGGAAAACTAAGGTCTGTTGTGCTTTGGGACACTCTACAACTGGAATGGTCATGTTAAAAGAAAGACTAAATATTTCCATTGTCACTATTGCCTTGATTAGACACATAATTGCACTCCGAAAATTTTATATAGCACTTCAAATTCCCTAGCGTTAGTACCCTTCACGTCATTAAATATGCATGTTGCGACTATGTGCCCATAACATAATGATATGCCCAATGCCAGACCACTATGTAGTGGTCCACATCAAAGTTTAGACACAGCTTTTGTGATGTCAGAATGATAAATGTTATGTTAGGTACACAAAACATAAAAAAACAATAAGATAAGTAAATAATTTTTTTAATATTTTTTTTGTTTCTGGGCACTATATTTGAGGCTTCAAATATAGTGTTTAGAATTGAGGTAGGATGCATAAATACATGTTTGTCGGCCGGTAGTGCGGCATTCAGCCCGCTACCAACAGGCCGCTTCTTGAGGAGTCGAGTGGTTTCGGATAGTGACTAGCGAGCTAACTTGAGGCCTGCTGTTACCATACTGCTTGTTA
>NQII01015025.1:0-23263 GCA_002778355.1 Clitarchus hookeri | reverse complement strand
CGCCGCATGAGTCATGTTTTTTCGTGCGTGCAGCCGGCTCTATCGAATTATAAGACGTTGTCACGTCAAAATATATAAATGAATTGTTGTATCATTTAATAATTATCATAATTATTGTCTGTGATGCAACGAGGCGCGCCAGGATTTCCGCAGCACGCCACTCGCCATCAGTTTCCTTCAAACGCGGGTGGAAAACCTCGAAATAAGAGGTCCAAATGTAATAAATAGTAGGTGAAAATACGTCTGGCGCATAGATAAGATAAGTGGAAAGAGGTGAAACGGCGTGTTGGTGCCTTTGATGTGGGTGTACTGGTCACACGAGGTTCNAATACGTCTGGCGCATAGATAAGATAAGTGGAAAGAGGTGAAACGGCGTGTTGGTGCCTTTGATGTGGGTGTACTGGTCACACGAGGTTCTGGGAGTAGCCCTTTTGTCTGATTGACTACTGCATGCTGTGAAAGGTTGCCTATTGGCTTAGCAACCGGCTTGCGGGCATGTTGCCGAGCACTGACTCGCACACGGCGCTCCGTCATGTCGCTGGCCAGTGACACAGGTTTGCCTCTGTATTCTCAAGCACTCTGGGCCAGGGGCCTGTCCGAGCGCTCTGAGGGCGTGTGGGAGGTCCAGGAGTGCGGGGGAGATGGGAGGCCAAACTCTCATTTCCTGCTGCAGTGTCCGGGCGCGAGCCGGGCCGTCTCCAGGGATACCCCCTCGGAACCACGGTGCAGTAGCACGGACTTGGAGGAGAGTAAATTGGCTTTCTGGCCGCGAGACACGTGCCGCTGCCGCCACCGGCCTCTGCCAGTTCCCCACCTCACACTTATCACACCACACCGAGGGGAAAACATCGCCAAGTTGCCGCCTACGCTCCGTTCCAGGTTACCTCCAACTATCCTGAAACCTTGCTTCAGTTCTACTTTCAGGATATTCCTCCGCATCATGCTAACAAAGCTTAACCAAGTCTAGGAAATTACAAGGGGCAACGCACCGTATTCGTGCGCACTCACTTTAATATTAATTTTGCGTGAGAACTACTTATTATCAACCATTACAAATACATATATTTTATATATCCTTTATTACCGTTATTTATAAGTGAAATGATATAATTTGTGTATTAACTATATGTAAACGTTCAGTTTAACNATATCCTTTATTACCGTTATTTATAAGTGAAATGATATAATTTGTGTATTAACTATATGTAAACGTTCAGTTTAACGAAAAGTAAGTCACTTTAATGATGACAGAAGTATAAGAAGCTTGTGATAACTGGCGTGCCGTGTTCTNCAGTTTAACGAAAAGTAAGTCACTTTAATGATGACAGAAGTATAAGAAGCTTGTGATAACTGGCGTGCCGTGTTCTTGTTGTGCTGCTTCTACAAATGGGACTTTAAGGGGCGAGTAGTGGAAAGTATGCAGACCAGTTCAGTGCCGAGCACTTGAGTATGTATCTGACGCGTATATTTTGAGATACAACGCTTTGTTTGAATGCTCAGAAATGGCGTTTCTAATGTACGTGGCATCTTGAAAGCACTCATAGCAGCCTCGTGTAATACAAAGTGAGTGTTGTTTTCGTAGATAAGAAAATCGAACGCACATTTCATGGTTTCGTGAGGACGCGTGTTTCTCAAACAGTTTGCAACTCAGTTCAAGCTCCGGGTAGGCGGGCCCTTCAACCCCTTGTGTTATCTCGAGTATACTCGTTCACGTCTGACGTGTTGTAGAACAGGTGAAATCACTGTCGCTGCTGTGTAAGTTCAGAAGCAAGCAGCGATCCATACAGAGCCTTTGCCTGTTTAATGCTGTTATTTGCTGCTGACACGCCAACTATTTTATAACTGGTTGCTTCTTACTATGGCTATACTGAAACCCTTTCCATATGTCCCAAGGTGTGAGTCGTTATCAGAAATTTGTAAGTATTTCTCAAACCATAAATTTTCTTCTTTTGCAACATCTGAAATTAAAAATTAATTAGTTCATTAAAGGGTTAACGTTTCTGGGAGGTAACACATTCGTTATCTCACGTTTTTGCCAAACACAGTTCTGCAAGTAAAGTAATTTGCTAAGAAAGTAAAGGATTTAAAAAATACAATTATTTGATATAATTAGAATGGTAAAGTTGTTTTAAACACAAAATAAACAAAACAATTTCCAAAAGTTGAAGCAAAGGAATTTGGAAGGCATGCCCTTCCTTCATTGTAAGTTATCGTTATCAAAAATACCATACAAATTTCATGGGAAATGAATAAAAAATATGCAAAAATACATTTATTTTGACATTTAGATAAAAACCACCAAAAATTTTTCTTTGTTACTTAACCGAAATCTTTGAACACGTCGAGGCATTTCTAATATCAGTTTTTGGTCATATAATTTCTACAATACCTTTTAGTTTGTAGTTTATTTTCATAAAGAGGGGAAGAAAGTGATTTCGATATGTCACTATGCAAAAATATGGAACCTTATATTTTTATGTTAATAAAATATCATTGCATGTAATGTCTACAAATTAAACAGCATTGTTTACCTTTTTTCAAATAAGTACATAACCTTTGAGGAAGGGTTAACATGGCTGCAATGAGTGAGAACCGACACACTCTAGAGGATCCGGCTACCTTAATGAATTGTTACGCCTGAGGGAAGTTACACGTGAGACGATGAGTGAATGAAAAGGCGACGGAATGCAATGGTGGGGAAAGAAGATAGAATCACGTTCGGGTAAAATACTTGTCGTTTAACATGAAAGTACGTGGTTGCCGAAGTGGGGCATGAAAATTACCAGAGAGGGGAACTATCTGGTAATCCCCACGCACGCTAGTTTTACCAAAACGGGTATCTGGCCCCGAGGCCGCGCTTGAATCATGGGTAACTGTGATGGTTTTGGCCTGACTACTTGACATCCAGGCCTTTGGGGCTCAAGTAGCAATCTACACGTATAAAGTCTGTTCACGATAAAGTGAGCACTTGTAAAAACAACCTTGGAAAAAAAATCACTGTCCGTTAACTGCGAATATACTACTGTACACACACACCGGCATGCATGCTCCCCGTTCAGTTGGCAGCGAATTAAGTAAATATTTCCAAATATTGACGTATTGCGACTGTAATGTTTTAATTTATGGGAAATGAAGTTCCTGTATTGTTTATTAATCACAATAGAGTAGGAAATTGCATTTAAGTAACACATTTNAATTTATGGGAAATGAAGTTCCTGTATTGTTTATTAATCACAATAGAGTAGGAAATTGCATTTAAGTAACACATTTTGCTTCCTAACAATTTCACGTTTTTACTCTACTGGCGCAGATTTTACTATGGCGGAAGGATAAAAATGATGAGAAAAGGTGACCTTACGCAGGGTTTCAAAAGTCCTCAATTTACTGTGATCAGTCGAAAGAGAAATTAATCCTGTAACGCAATGGACAAGCTCTGGCAATGGCTTACTTCGACCGGACTGTTCAGAACATCAGAACTTGCCTTGTATCCAGCGAGTGTTGTCTTCCAGTTTTAATGGCCATGGAAAGTATTAGGAATAGCACGGAGGGGCGGGGGAGGCTCGCCTAGTGACCAGAGCGAGGTTTTGGCTTGGTGAAGGCAGGGTGCATGGGAGAGTCAAAATGTCACGTACGACATTGCTTCGGCCAATTCGCCCAAGTCAGATTGCCAAGGACTCGTTTAGTGATGACAAACTCGCTGGCCAATAGATATACTTCGCATAAACCTAAAAATGTTTACAATATTAACTGAAGTGAAACTGCTATTATCAGGCTTATAGAAAACCCTGGTAGGTCGTCAACCAAGAAATATCCATGAACATTAATTTGATAATTTTTGATATTTTATAATTCTTTCTAACATCATACAACATTACATTACTCGTATTGTCTCTAAGTATGCAATGGGCGTAAATGTTTGACTTAAAAGAAATGACAAAAATAAGACTTTATCCACATAATTTACTGCTTATAATGGAAGGAATTTACTTTAGTTTGATGCGCATATTAAAGATAAACACAGGAAACTGTTTTCTTTTTGAGCTGGCCACAATTTTTTCACTCGTAGATTCGCAAAACAAAATCAAAGATAAAATAATTTCGAGTCGAAGTTATAACATGTCTATACACTTGTAGTAACAACTTTGCGCAATACTACGAAACTATCTTACCACCAAATAGGGACCATTTATATCTGACTAGAGAACCGGCCCGGCTTCGCTCGGTAACAATTTAGTTTTTACAGCTATACTTTGAAAGACAAAAATGGTTACTGTAGGTCATCCTTAAAAGATAAACATATGCTTTCGCAGACTTTTCTGTAGAACTTTTTGAGAGCTACAATTCTATATATTAGCTTGATGTATCTCTGATGGTTTAGTCAGCACAAGCCATGTAATCGCCCAAAATCCCGTTTTTTACGAGTTGATTACAAATGGTTCGACATTTCTCTACTATCCTTAGATTATTTATAAATGTTTTATACACTGAAACCTTCCACGAGAAATTCTCTAATTGATAATGAAAATCACATCAAAATCCATCAAGTAGTTTAGAAATAATAAGCGAATACACAGACAGACGCGGATAAGCGACTTTGTTTTATACTATTTAGAGATTTTACTCAGAAACATTAATTTTGTTGCAACATCCTAATGAATGGAAATTCGAAAATAAATAATTACAAATTTATATTCCTTCGAAACCACAAATTTGTTAGATTGTTTTATATTCAGTTTATTTTGCTCAGTGAATGGGAAATTAAAGCAAGAAGTGTAATCTAGCGCAGTAGTGGGATTTAGGGAAGTCTGGCATAAGGGCACGGGGCACTGGATGTCACAGCCGTTCATACTCTGTCATTCCGGTCGTCCGGCAGCCATTCACACAAAATGTCCCTTTTTTAACTCGAAATAACTATTTTTTTTCTTAGAAACACCCCTTTTCCCTTAAAAATTCCCTTTTTTCCCCTTACGGTAACAATATGTTCTTAAAAAGTACCGATCCCCTCATTTGCAAAGAACAATCCTCTGATTTAAAAAAAAAATCCATTGGAAGGATTTAGAGGGCTCACTTTTTACCTACGACCTTGACCTTCAACCTTGACCTAAATAACCTAAAACCAAAAAATATATAAAAAATCCCAAAAAATTTAAAGAAAATCGAAAAAAATTAAAATTGAGAAAAGCAAAAATTTTGATGACTCCAACCTTCATGTCAGATGCCAGTTACCTTGTCCCTAATGACCTTTAAATCAAAAAATCGAGAAAAAATTGTCAAAACCGAATAAATTCATAAAAGTCGGCAAGCATATTACTTTACTGACTACGGCTGCCATATTGTCTCCAGGTGACCTTGACCTTGAACTTTGGCTTTGACTTTATGAATGTGACCTTCAATGACCTTGAACCCAAGAAAATTCGAAAAAAATTACAAATCTAGGAAAAAATTACAATGGTGTAATCCAACCTCCATCTTGGATAAAGGTGGCCTTGTCCTTGACCTAAGACGTTGCCTTTGGATAACCTTGAACCCAAAAAAATTGCGAAATTGTTTTCAAAATTCACAAAAAATTTTAAAACTGTCAAAAAATAATTTTAAAAATAAAGCAATTTTATTTAAACAGTAATACAAAAAAATTTATAAAAGAATTTATAAGTTCGAATGTTTTGGTTTTGAGAAGACGAAGGACTGGAACCAACCAGCCCCCATTATTATGACATCACACAAGCAACATGTTGGATGTCTGTGACTTTAACCTTAACATTGTATGACTTAAAACCAAAAAAAATTGCAAAATTCCCGACAAAATAAAAAAATTAAAAACCTTCCAAATATTTATAAATAATTATATAAATATTATAAAATATTTTATTCAAAAAATTACATTTCCGGAGCGTCCCTCAGCACTGTGTCGAGCAGATAACTGAACCTCGCCAATATTTGTCATTGCTTAACTAGTTGGTTCCCCTCTACTCCCTCCATCTATGTTTCTCATTTGTTGATTAGCTGTGCTCGCTTCACCCCTTAAAAGTATTATATATTTGTTCAATACTCACGCTCGTTCGACCCGACATGAATGTTTCTCATTGGTTAATTTTTATACAGCCCTATACCAACCTAACTGTCTCTCATTCTGTCGAATGCACTCCACATACCATTTTATTCATTTCATTTGTCATTCATTTTTATTTTCATCAACTAGGTATTGCTGGTGTAGTAATTATTAATTTCGCCGCCAGACGAGTTGCCGATTTAGCCACCATGTTGCTTGTTGTCGTACTTGACCTTGACCATAGGTGACCTTTGACCCGAAACACCGAGAAATATCACATAATCGAAAAAATCACAAAAATTGAGGGTGAAATTACAATACTGATACCGATTACCATCTTGGATTCCATTTTACTTAGTCACCATTCCATCATGCTCAGTCATTCCTTCTCATCTGCGCTCTGTTAACCATCTTGTATTTTATCCATGCTTTGTTATTCCATGTCAGTCATCTTAGTTTTCATCACTACCACCATCTTAAATAATATCGTCACCATGTATCCAACATACAAACATATGCCCTATCATTCTGTGACAGCCATTTATGATTTCATTTGTTAAGCTACCAGGCGAGTCGATGAAACATACATTCTTTTGTGCCTTGTCATGCCATGTTCACCAGCTTTGTTTTAGGTTTTTTTCTTCGTTACATTCCTTTGATTCTCTGTCATTTCTGCTTGATTTAGTCACCAGACCATCATATTAGATTGTATAAATGCTCTGCCATCCAACCTCAATTTAGTAGCTTGCTGATTATTCGGTCCCCTCGAACCACAATATTGGATTACGTCACTTTGGCAATCTTTAATTATAACAAATGATCTTGTCCTTAACCATCAAGATCTTCTATTTTGTTCGTAATTTGTGTTTACAAGTAAAATAACTGTTATTTATTAGAACATGACTGTGCATATTTATGTAGGACCCCTCTTCACCATATACTGCACTGAAGCAGGTCTGACCAGGCTCGACTCAGCCTTCCCCCTCTCCTCCCTCTATGTCTCAGGGTCGAATTTCTACCACTTCAACAGCATACTTCCAAGACAGAAGAATTTATTACACTATTAATCTACTCTTTTTTTTGTACTTTAACATATACATAAATGTTTACATACCAGGTTCTGTTCTAATACACCACACGAATAGTAGTCCTAAATGAATGTATACATGCCCGGTGCTGCTCTAATACACAACATTTATTTTTCTAGTAAACATAAGCTATGAACTAAATTGAATAGCTTGATGGTTAAAGGATAAGTTCATTGGATATAATCGAAGATTGCAAAAGTGACACGTAATCCAATATTGTGGTTCGAGGGGGCCGAGTAATCAGCAAGCTACTAAATGGAGGTGGAATGGCAGGGCATTAATACAATCTAATATGATTGTCTGGTAACTAAATAATACAGAAATGATAGAGAATCAAATGAAGGTAACCAAGAAAAAAACTAAACCAAAGCTGGTGAACATGACATGAAAGGCATGAGATAATGCTTGCTTCGTCAGCTGGTCTGGTAGCTTAACAAATGCAATCATATATGGCTGACTTGGAATGATAGAGAATAATTATGTGCGAAACATAGCGATGATATTATGTAACATGGTGGTAGTGATGAAAACTAAGATGACTGACATGGAATAACAAAGCATGGATAAAATACAAGATGGTTAATAGAACGCAGATGAGAAGGAATGACTGAGCACGATAGAAAGGTGACTAAAACAAATAGAGTTCAATATGGCAGTCGGTGTCAATTATGTAATATCTCCTTCGATTTTTGGGATTTTTTTTCGATTTTGTAATTTTTTTAGATGTTTGGTTTACAGGCCACCTAGCGTCAAGCTCAAGGTCGACATCAATCAACGTGGTGGTAAATCAGCAACTCGTATGGCGGCGAAATCAATAATTATTACACTGGCATTACCTAGGTGATGAAAATGAAAACGAAGGACAAACGAAAAAATATAAATGGTGGGTAGAGTGCATTCGACATAATGAGCAAAGGTGAGGGGAATGGAGGCCTGTCGACTAATTAACCAATGAGAAACATTCGTGTTGGGTGGAATGATTATGAGTAATAATAACTTAACATACTTTTTTGGGGTGTGAAGCGAGCACATGTAATCAACCAATGAAGAAAATTGGTGGAGGGAGTGGACGGGAAACGACTAATTAATAAATGAGAAACATTGGCGAGGGCCAGTTGTCTATTGGACGTGGTACTTAGGGATCCTCCGGAAATGTGAGTTAGTTTTTTAAATAAAGTATTTATATTACTTTTTATAATTATTTATTAATATTTGGAAGTTTTGAATTTATAAGGTAATTTTGCGATTTTTTGAGTTCAATATCATTAAAGGTCATGGTTTAAGTCACAGATATTCAAGATGTTAGTTTAGTGATGTTATAACATGGGCGATGGCGTGTCCGGTCCCTCGTCCCCCGTATGTCGTAAAGTTTGTTATTTAAAAAAATTATTATTCTTAGGAGTTTTTATAATTTTTTTTTAATTTTTTTACAATTTTGCAATTTTTTTGTTTAAGGTCATCCAAGGTAAAGGTATTTGGTCAAGGTCATCTGAATCCATGNGTGTAAGTGTCCCGAGATTTTAATTTTGTTTATTTTTTCGAATTTTTTGGGTTCAAGGTCATTGGAGTTCACAGGCAAAGGGACAAGGCCAAGGGACAAGGTCATTTGGAGCTAATATCGTGGTCGTAGTGAGTAATGTAATATGCTCACAGACTAATGAATTTATTCGATTTTTACCATTTTTTCTCTAGTCTTTGTTTTCAAAGTCATTGGGGATGTCACTGGAATTCAACATGGTGGTCGGAGTAATCAATGTAATGTTTTCCTTGATTGAATTTTTTTTCCATTTTTTTAGATGTTTTGGGGAATTGTTTTGGTTTCAAGATCTACAAGGTCATTCTAACAGGTAAAAAACGAGCCCCCCCTCCAATCCATCCAATAGTACGTTTTTTTTAATAAGGGACTTTTTCTTCACAAATGAAGTTTATCGGTGCTTTTAAAGGAAAACATGCGACATTTTACAGGGAAAAAAAGAAATTTTAGGGGAAGAAGGGAAATTTTAAGCAAAAAGTGTCCGATTTAGAGTGAAAAAAGGAAATTTTGAAATAAACTGGTTGCCGGATGACCGGAATGCGATGTTCCGGTGCCCCATGCCATTATGCCAGACTTTCGTAAATCCTACTACTTAGCGCATCTCTAGCAATAAAACTGTTTAACAGCAACAACTAATGTAGAGTTTCTGTTTGACGGTATATAATTAGTACTGCTGTCAAAGTCAGTCATAATAAAATTAAATAGCTAACAGTTAACTGAATAAATGATTATTCTTCAGGCTATTACTTTTATAACTCTCTCTTGCAGAGTATAGTCTATTCGCGGTTTCTTCGCATCTTTTGAATCAAACTTTTGAAAAATCACCCCATTAATGACGTGTTTGATTATTTCCTAAATTGGTCATGTAACACAAGCCTTTTATACTTGTGTTAAAATAAAAATACCTTATTTTATTCTATTTAATTGTAACCTGTATTTTATTAATAAATTACAATCTTAAATTTGCAATTAATATGAATTAAAACAAGGAAAAAGGTGGTGTGTTTGTAATACCTGGTAATAAATTGTCGTTATGAAAATATATTTTCACAGAGGGTGCACGAAATCGGTGTGTTGTCCTTTTGGCGAAATTTTCTATAGTTGGTTCAGCTTTGTTTGCAAGAGGCGAAGGAATATCCTTGAAAAGAACTTAAGCAGGCCTTCAGAAAAGTTAGAAGTAACCTTCAATGGTCCGTATCAAGATATTCCTAGTTTATTCCTACAACGATACCTCATGGTTTTTTAACAAACGACCACCATCCCAAATAGCAAAAAACAAGCAGTTAAGAGTTGGCTAACGGTTGGCTGTGGTGGTAAACGTTTGAATTTGTGACTGTCAGCATTTCTTATATGGTTGACAATCAGGTCATATAAACAAACATGACAGTATCTATTTTTTAAATAATCGTAATATGAGCCAGTGCTTGCTCAAAGATTGTTAGATTTCAACAGACGCCCCATAAGCAGATGATAAACGAAATTTTAACTGTTACTCACTGCTGGGAAGATATTAGCAGGATGTTTATGGGCTGTGACGGAGTATGCTCCATCACCAATGTTAGATTATATTTTATTGTGGGATGATAAAGACCTGTTGTTTTTTCAGCTGTGAATTTATATTCTCTCTGGCGCTCGACCCCTGTCGCTGCGACTGCCCGCAGCACATGACTGGCGGGATGCAGCGCGAAGTGTGGAGGGGCCACCTGCCTGAAATTAGTGTGATTGGCTATTGTNGCCCGCAGCACATGACTGGCGGGATGCAGCGCGAAGTGTGGAGGGGCCACCTGCCTGAAATTAGTGTGATTGGCTATTGTATCTTTTTTTTTTTTTGCTAATTAAATAGGTTGTTGATATAGAGCGCTCTGATGCCAGGCCTGGTGTCTCTGGAGAAGGAAGTGTGCGTGGAGGGGGCCGCATGGTAGTATAAATATGGGTGTAGCATAGCAGTCGGGAGGATCGTCGCCGGGTGCCTGGGAGGAGGGGACTTTCGCCATCTCCGGAACTTGGGTTAGCACATGAGGAAATGCTGCGGGAACGTCGGTCTACGATTCAGAAGATACGTATAAGTTGGGACTATGTTACTTTCTTGCTGGTGAGGCGGGACTCAGAATATTCTGCGGAATAGTGTGTGAGGACTTAGTCTTCAGCAGTGGTGCGTCAGGATTTAGGATATTTCTGCAGAGTAGAAGGACTTTTTTCGCGGAAGCGCGTGGGGACTTTGCCTTCGTTTTGCAGGAACAGTGGACTTAGGATTTGGATGCCGGTCATGGAACATAGCTTCAAATTTCATGAATGCGAGTTTTCAGAACTAAGAATAAATAATTTGGGACTTTAATTTGCGGACACAGTTGGTATGTATGGACGTCGGTAAATACTCAGGAGTGTAAATGGAATTGTTTTGTACGACTGGGTGTTTGTTGTGAATATGCATTAGCACTACCTACACCTTGGGTGTACCAGTGAGGGCAATACCCTCAGGCTCAAATGTTTGTGGACTGGTTGTGAAGGTGATTGTGTATGAGAAAAGGACTAACTTTGGATTACGGTTGGGATCATTTTCTTCTAGAGACCAAAGGCCTCGGCGATTTATTCAATAAAATTTTTGTTGTTTTTTGTATATATGTGTTAATAATGAGAGGTTTTCTGAAAAATTATTGGATTTTTTTAAAGAGGTTTTATTGGAATCTTAAATTTATTCTGTGAATTAATTTTTTGTAGACTAAATGGTTATATATGTTAAACCCAAGTGTGTTCATATTTTTGTAAAATTACAAATGAGGGTCAGAAGGAATAAAAATTATTGGACCAAAATTAAACTAAAATAAAACGAAAGTAGTGTTTTGGATATTTGTGTGTACAACCACCCATTGTGATCAGCAAGAGAAAGTAACAATAAATTACTCTGTTTTGAAAGGTTTATTATATATGATTCCCTTTCCCGTCCTCTTCCTGGACAGTAGCAGGCGGGCGGAGGTTGCGAGGAAAGTTGTGGTGGTATTGAAAACCCGTCACAGCGCCATTTACGACATACCAACTGTAGTTTCCTGCTAGGGACATNAAGTTGTGGTGGTATTGAAAACCCGTCACAGCGCCATTTACGACATACCAACTGTAGTTTCCTGCTAGGGACATACCAACAGCAAACGTGTGTGTCACTCATGGTATACTAACTGTTACTTACTGCCGCGGATGTATTAGTAGCATGCTAATGGGCCTCGTATGGCATGCCAACTGTTGCTTACTGTGGTACATAATAGCAACATACTGATGATCCTTTGTGGTATGAAAACTGTTTCTTATTACTGAAAGAAACATTATCGGCAAGATTATGTGCCATTTATGGCATGAAAACTATATGTTGTTGGGCAGTAGCAAATAGCATGTGTGAGTGCACTTGTTTTTTTTCTATTTAATGCATATATGAAGTAAAATTAAGTGAAATTGCTAAAACCTGCAAAGCATAAAACGTAAAAAAAAAATCCCTTATTTGGTATTTTTAATTAAAGTAGTCCGAAACTAAAATACTAGTATTTCAATCAAAGCACAGGCATCCTAGTACTGACTTTTAATACTAATAATAATTGTGTTTATAGCAAAGGTAACAATGCAACTTCTATGTGTATAAAGTATTTAGATTTACTTAAAATGTTCTACATGTACACATGGTGGAGTAGTTACTAGCATTCTAAACAGTGAGCCAAAGGTTTGAGAGTTCGATTCCAGTTTCTTTCAAAGAAACTTACAAATTATGAAATAAGGCTGAAGATAACATGTATATTCATGGTAAATAAATCAATTTTATTTAGGTGAAATATGATTATTTTTTGGCTTAGAAAATGCACGGCAAGCTGCTTCTCTGTAGGCCACTGCTGCCACTCATGGCCCACTGATGGAGCTGACATGCTTGGGTACAGTTGGTTATGCAGAAGCGGGCGGCTTGTGGGCAGATTTTATTTTGTTACATGAACGTTATCTGAACAGTGGCCCAGATATGACGTGGGCAGATTTTATTTTGTTACATGGACGTTATCTGAACAGTGGTCCAGATATGACCAACTGCAAGAGGCATCATATGGGCCGCAAACATATGTGGGTGGATTACAGTGGTTGACTGAATGTTAACTGATTGTGGAAATTGTATGTGGGCCGCACGTGTACAAGCGGATTTGCACAAGTGGGACAACTGACTTTTGCTACTTGGGCGTGCCATAATCTGGTAAGTAATTTATAAAAATTTACAATCAAGAGGTTTTTATTCCCTGGAGGAAGTTTCAGCCTCTTATAGATTCATAAGAAAAAGGAAGAAACACAGCTTTGACTTTCGAACCTACCCTCTTTCAATATTGGCAAGAGTGGCCAAAACCTTACTTACAATGTAACTTGTATCCTGGCGGGAGCCGTGTTACATAAGGTCTAGTGAAGCAGTCCGTAGTTTGTTGCCATGGTAACCGTTTAACTATCGGCTTCCAGAAACTAATTTGTTTTGTGTCGCTAAGTTGTTCATGAGTTACTGCTGGTGCTCGAGCAAAAGTGATTGGCATGTAATCAGAATCTAATGGGAACTGGGTCCTAGAACGCATTACCTGCTCGAGTAACAGTAAAAGGTGCAGAAGATGGAGGAACGCTTGCAATTTTCTCATTTCGCTACGCTTCACCGACTTGGGAAGTTTTCTTATGTTTCCAAGGGCGGGATCAATTCTTGAGAGGTGGCAGGTAAGTGCATATCTGACAAGGATCTCATATAAACTTGCTCCACTCTCCTGCCAAGCATATTGCACTTCTTAACAACCATTTCTGGTTCGTTGCCACCGTTTCACTCAGACCTTTATGGCACTCTTTCTCTTTTTTACGCTCTCTCTTCTTTCCTGATTCTGCAGACTACCTACACCTATACCCTCCAATGTGTGCATGTGATTCAATAACTTCCGACGTGCCTGTCTAGTTGAATATAAAAAATCCTTCCTTGGGAGAATTTCATTTTTTTGCCCATTCTATTTCCATCCCTCTTTTCTCCTCGACTTCCTGTTTTGACTGAAAACATTTTACGCTCCTCATTTTACTGCTTTAAATAGATTTCCTGCGCCGCTGCTTTCTGGATTTAATTTGCAACTCCGCACAGAGAGGCGTTCTGGAGACTGGAAATGGCGATTGATTCCACCAACGAGTGTTCCTACACATTCACAGCAGCTCCGGAAACCTGGTATTGTTAGCGTTTACATTGTCACGTGATCAGTCAGAACGATTCACGAGGAATATTCGATATTCAGGGAAGTAACAGTATTGGTTTTTATAAGAAATTCGTAGAATAAAAATGGGGTAAAGTTCTTATGAGAGCCACGCAGTCAACACTCTCAGTCTTCCAACATCGCAGTGTTTTTCAGCCAATAGCACTATCAAGAATAACGTCAATAGGATTTGAGGTTAGGTCACTGTTTATGTACGTGCTTTGAGATATTTGTACACTTTCCCAAACCTAGTTTTAATCGAACTAGAATGTATTCAAATTAGTTACAGAANTTGTACACTTTCCCAAACCTAGTTTTAATCGAACTAGAATGTATTCAAATTAGTTACAGAATTTTATTTATATAAAGAAAAATTGTAAACAAACCCGTTCATCACTGCAGACTACATAACTTTCAACAGTTTATTAGCCATTGGCAAGTTCTTCATCTTTAGTCTATGACGAACACGAGTCCTGGTTGCCGCGATACAGTATTGTGTAATCGTTAGCAGGTTTGTGCCCGAATAACGTATGGTAGCGCTTGCCTCATTCATGTTGCGTTAGCTGAAGTGTTTGTTCAGTACTGTTATGCTTTATAACGTAAATTAAACATTAGGATATTGCAGAACTGCATTTACCATTGCTATACGGCATTGCCACGGACATTTTTACAAATTAACTCATAACGGATGTCGCGATGGCCTTCCTCCAATACCATAGTCGTGTTCCGAAACGTATTCATAAGTGCATTGTTCTAGATTGGCAATGTTTTGTAAACCATTTGTATCGTTTAAAACATTGCCCTTTGTATCACTTCTACGGCAAAAATCTCGTCAGAGTATACCGTTCAATATTCATTCTATTTGTCTTATACCTTTCCTTATGCATGGTGTCAAATTAAATTTAATATCAGAATATTTCGGTTAGCATCAACAATAGTATCAACNTTACCTTTCCTTATGCATGGTGTCAAATTAAATTTAATATCAGAATATTTCGGTTAGCATCAACAATAGTATCAACATTGTTTTAAATCGTCAGAACTTTCGCGTGTCCGAGCATTGCATTTGTACTAACAAATGGGTTTCTGCCGTGATTTATGTTACAAATTACGTTCGTTTCGTTTGAAACCACCCAGATAGCGGGTAACAGCCAGTTATAACACAGAGATGCGCATTATTTCTTTAACCGATGCCATTTCTGCGTCTTTCCCATACCTCCAGACCCTGAATATAATTTCCTGTGTACAGCATATGGAAAAGCGTATGCCGGTATGATTTNGTCTTTCCCATACCTCCAGACCCTGAATATAATTTCCTGTGTACAGCATATGGAAAAGCGTATGCCGGTATGATTTCGATTTTTGATAGTTAGTCTTATCATTTTGCATTAATTTACATCATCTCTATGTTAATTCTCTTTAACCAGTTTTCACCGCATAATATATTGTTGAATGTTATACTGCCAACCATAAATTGCAGTCTAATATCAACTGGGATATAAGCTAGTAACAAAGTTATATTGATCAGCATATTACCCAACACGTGCGACACGATATCACTGGCCTACCTAACAAAACACAAACACAGATGTGTAAATACAGCTATTACACATTAACACAAATGCACTAGTTAAAAAAAAAAACACAAAATTATGATTGGGAGTACATCCAGAAACGGTAAACAATGAGTCAAACTACAACTCGGAACGCCCTATATTACTATTGCCAATAAGTTCACTATAAAATCGTACACCCGATTAACTAGACGCATTTATAAATTACTGAAAAATTGCGTTCTGGCACACGACAGTATTTGAATGATCTCTTAAGACCAATTCTGTGACCTCTGAGCTACCCACCCTTAACTATGAACTTACTTTTTCTATGATCCACACTTATATCCCTAATAATTCCCTAAACCCGAATAAAACATTTCGAATGGAAAAAAATATTTCCACTCGTAAAAATAAAATAAGGCATTAGGTTACTTATTTAATTCCCTATTCGCATGGGGAACTAGATTATTGTTTCAAACTTTGGAAATGATTTGTATGGACAGAGACGATGCGCACTCAAGAAGCCGTAGGATTTCAGGCTAACCTCCATCACTAATTTACCACTTTTATAACTTCCCTAGTTATTCGCCTGAAGCTTCCTCACTGTATATGTCAGTCCCAAAAAAATGAGTTCATGCACGCCAAGGTACTCTCTAACCGGGGCACCTTTAACACGTATTGTGTTCACTGATTAGCCGCATATCCCCTGTACGTGGTTGGTTGCCTCTTCTCCTTGCGTTGTTTACAAACCCCTCCCCCACCCCCAGCACCTTATCCCACTAAACGTAGTGCACCGTTATTCCCTCTCCTCCTCCACNTACAAACCCCTCCCCCACCCCCAGCACCTTATCCCACTAAACGTAGTGCACCGTTATTCCCTCTCCTCCTCCACACGTTTTACTCACACCATTTGCACCTCTCACCTCCTGTAAACTGCTGCTCTCAAAAACGTTAATAAATATTTGAATAAACGATTATGGCGAGTTCTTCATTTTTTTCTTACTTAGTGTGGTTGCAATTTTCTATGGCCAAGTCCATTTTTAAGGGGAATCCTTGTGGAAATTTGTTTATACAATTTTACATATATGTTTTAATGCTTACTATGCCATTTATTGTGCAAATTTTTATACCAGTGACAGTTCTGTGGCACGGATTTGATATATAGCCAAGGCAGTAACTTTGATAGATTGATGTATTACAACATCTTGAATAATTACTCTATGCAGCAGGTGTTGAAATTCTTTCACATTTTGACGTGCCACAAGAAAATCATGTCCCACGTTCTTGCTCTAGTAAAACCTACACTAGTAAAGTAACATTATTTCAAAGCGAAATTTAATACATTTAATTACACGTAGTTTGTTGACTACATTCCTAATCAGACAAGATAAAAATTTCATAATCTACAATTTCCTCTTTTATTTTGTCTCTATCTACGAAAATATCGTGAGTCACAGTTTGGTTACAAAGTTATTACGTTATCATTTGTTCTCCTTTCTGTTTGGGAAAGTCGATATAGTGGTTTACATAATGGAAGTTTCTTAACTTTCGCAATCTCATTTCTTATTATCCAGCAGAGCGCTCGTGTTGCCCTACCTCCTCCTTTCTACAGCACTCTTCTCCAAAGAGGTCGCAATTGCCTTGCTCTCAGCAATGACGTCTTTCGCCGCGATGGTCCCTGTTAGACCGCCGGCCGACCGTAGTTCGGATTTTCTCCCCTGGAAAACATGGCTAAAAATTTCTGACAGCCGGTTGGTTTTCACAGATTGCTCCCCTCCCCCCGGGAACTACATTCACTCCCTTATCTTCCTTGAGTCTTATTTCATTTAGCTTAAGAGTGGTGTTAATTGTGTGTGTTGCTCCGGCACTTTGATTCCCTTACATTTGCGAAATTTATGATTATACATTCCACTTCGTAACTGCAGTTAAACTGATTAAAAATTATGTTTTGAATCAATTTTATTTCCTATATGCCAAGGTTTACAAGACTAGGGCATTGTTTAGTTTTCATAATATTTTTATATTTTAATGGACGTTTAAACTTTCGCCATTATGATTGGTATTATATTAAATACAAGATGAATTCTAATGCAACCTACAACCTTCGGATACAGTCTCATTACTCATGTAAGTTAAAATGATACGACTGATATCATGCATCTTTGAAGATGCCGCTAAGCCTAAAGTTATTTGAATAACAGTGCATCAAATTGTCTCATCGAATTAATTATGACTGTCGAAATTAACTATAATCACATTGATAGTGACCTTTGACCTTCTCCTCACAAACTTGATAATAATATATGCATTATATAAAAGTTGTACATGACCTAAATTATGAAAATCTCGATGTTCCAACTATCTCACGTAACAACCATATCTAATCATCTACATGCAGGAGATCCGGGGTTCGATAGCGGGTGGAACGATCAGCGGCTAAGCTCTCGACACTAAGGTCAGCAGATGACCGACCCTCGCCACCAACCCCCTTCAATTTTTATTGGCTGATAATTTGCATTCGCTTGACCACCTCCAACCTTTCCCTTTTCCAAAATTTTATTGGCTCTCCTTGACACACTCACCCAGCCCCAATCACTGCCAGTTAGTATTAACAGTTTCATTGCCCTCATTTACCCCCTCCAGCCATCAGACATTTTGATTTTACATCACATCTGAACCCCTACCATTGTCACTCTCTCATTATGTCCTCACACTTTCGCCCCAGACACCTCCTCCTCCCACTAACCAATCAGTTTAGCTTGTTCTTCATTGGGTATTTATGCTGTTGCCCCCCACCCCACCACTATAGTCTGACCAATTATTCGCCATCTCTTAATTACTTACCACTACCACTCTTAATTTCAGCTTTGTCCACAAGGGTGCACTATTTTGGGGAAAGTAGTTAAAGTGAAGAAAGTCGCCCTTCGGCACGAGATGTGACAGATCGCACTCTCTTCCCTGCATTTTTAGGATTCAGCTTGGTAATGTATTTTTTTATGTTCATCTTTTACATCATATTCTACAGGATATTATCGAACATGCTCGCAATTACACATACATTTCCCCACAAAATTAAAAATCCCGCATAGAATTTTGAATGTCAGTTCGAACCAGCGAGCTATTGGAGTGTATATATAAAGATGAAGTGTTCGTTTAATAGTGTGCTTATGACCAACATCCTGACTTCACCAGATTTTGTCTAAGTCTGAAGGAGAAAATTTCTTTTAGTTACGGGTCTTGAAATAGGGTCACTACAACGTACATCGCCTTTGGATATTACTAAAATATACATATTAGATGCGTATAAGAACGTAAACAGAACGAAAATCATTTACGAACTTCGTTAAAAATGATCCAAAACTCGGGTTGGCATTCGAACTGTGTAGCCTTTATCTCACTAACTTATAACATCTCTATTCTTCGTCCAAAACGTGTCTAACAGCCATCATTGTATGTCTCATACAGCGTTTATTTATATGGGATTTATTACAGCATTTTTCACTAAAGTATCACTGAGCTGGTTCTTGTATGTAGACTAGTAGAATGATTATGGCGATTCTGGTACAAGGGGAAGGGGTTGCGACATGTGTGTACAGCCCATGTCAGAAGTTTATAATATATACGATCTCTTATTAACTTTACCTTGACCCTCTTGGGATGTCTTGTGTATAAAGATTTGCAAAAATTAGGACTTTTTTTTAGAAACAATAAAATTAATTCAGTAAAAATAAATGTTTATAATAATTGTTGGGTAGGCGCCAGGAGGGGTTCGATCTATAGCTGATAAGAAGATGGCGGAGCAAATACAACTGTTGGGAGAGGGGGAATATTAAGGCAATATAATTTATGGGAGGGTGAGAGGTCAGTCGTCTGCTGTACATGATGCTGAGGTGAGCCTCCAGAATATAAGGTTTTTCCAAATGAATTTTTTATAAATTTTTTTATAATTTTATAAATTGTTTAAATTATATTTCAATTTTTTGTAAATTTTTATAACTTTTTATAATAATATATAATTAAAAAAATATTTTTTCTTGAAAAAATTTAGATTATTTTGTAATTTTTAAATTCATTTTTAAATAAATGTCTTAATTTTAGATTTTTTTCAATTTACTAGGAAATTTTTGGGATTTTTTGGGAACCGAGATTACACACGGTCGCGGGCACGGGGTACATGGCGGACATGATAGCCGCTTGCCGACCAGAATGACAGCATGAACAGCATCGAGCTCCGACGCCAGATGTCACTTGGCCCACAACCGATAATTATTCTACTATAGTAAGAAACTACCTCACACGTGTAGTCCATTTTGCAGTCTACGTATAACTGAAACATCGGTGCCCCTTTAGGACGCAACCACTTCATGTCAGTTGTCTTGTGTCTTGTCCAATTAGCAGGATTTGCGGTGTCTTGTTTTGAAACCTGTACTAGAATTCTTTATTACTAGAGGTATTTAGGGCAATAATGCTGTACTAGGTTTTCGTTAACTTTTAAATAATTTTATAAACTGTAAATAAAATTACTGCCACGATTTCTCGACATGAAATTCAGTGCAAATGAATGTGGTTTCTATAAACATGGTATTAATTAATTTTATAAAAGCGCTAGGATTTGCAACAACAATATATCCTAAAGTTATATCCTTTTCATACTCAGCATTCCGTCTTAAAGGATTTGTTATTTCTTCTAATAAACTGGAGGTCCATATGAATGGCGAAACGTCTTTAGGAACAGTTGCAGACAATAAATCAGACGCACGCCCTATTGGTCGTGAATTTCCCGTTGTGTGGTTCAAATTTATTTGCTGTTGTGATACCACAGATAAGGTAAGTACACAAAGACGAAATTGCCTTGCGGTACCTTTTATATGGGTGTATACTCCATTCACGGTTACTTCAAACTTGTTTGAAGCCCTGCTAGAGTTTTACTTCCAGGATATTCCTCCGCCTTAGGCAAACAACACTTAGAAAATTACACCAGACGGCCAACGCACGGCATTCGCTGCGCACTTGGTGTAATAATGTTTTGCAATAGAACTATTTCTTACTGGAAATTACCAACACTTCTATTTTCTCTATGTCTTTATTTATATTAGTTATGAATTAGATACTAAGATTTATATATGAAATATAAGTAAAAGTTCATTTTAACCAAAAATAAGGCACTTTGATGTTAACCGATATTTGAAACGCTTGAGATAAGTGCGATGTTTAGGAAACGACCGAACACGTCAGGCATTGGCTGTTTTTCCAGACGCTCTGACGGGCCGCGCGAGGCTCTGAGAACGGGCTTCGTGTCTGATTGGGTACTGCGTGCCGCGGAAGGTTCCCTATTGGCTGGACGGCCGGCTGGTGTGTAGGTTTCCACGTCCTGGCTGGCGAACGGCTTTCTCAACGACCAGCTGGCAAGTGTCGTCATCCCCTCGGCGTGTGCGGGCTGGAGTTCGCGGCGCGAGATGCTGCTTCACATCTNAACCAGCTGGCAAGTGTCGTCATCCCCTCGGCGTGTGCGGGCTGGAGTTCGCGGCGCGAGATGCTGCTTCACATCTGTATTTTTAGGTACTCTTTGGCGATACAATTTTTAGGCTGTATTGTCCATTCTTCTATCCTTTTTTTAACTTTGACACATAAAGAGAGTCGTAAAATAATTCAGTGCTACACTAAATATAAAAAAATATACACTGTAGCACAAAGTAGCATATAACGTTATTTTAGGATTAATAACGCNAGTGCTACACTAAATATAAAAAAATATACACTGTAGCACAAAGTAGCATATAACGTTATTTTAGGATTAATAACGCTATCCCAGTCTGTGCCATAAGGATACTCAAGTATACCTGTACTTACATTTAAATTTAATAAACACATCGATGACTAGGACCACCCGATTTTCACGAAAAAGAATTCCTCAAAAGCTATATTTAAATATCCTACTTGCATACCTGTAGTTTTCCTTTTGTTATTGGCAGCTTTCTTTCGTCTAACACTTTGTGGCATTTTACTGGGCCAATGTGAATTACGTTACTCGGTTACTTAACGACTGTGATTCGTGAGCAGGCACCTAAGACGTGCAGCAGTTGAATTCATACAATCACGAGAGTGAATTAATATACATCTTGACAGCAATTATTTTCGCGAAAATCAGGTGGCCCTGTCGATGGCTTATAAAGATTCGGATATTTTTATGTCGTATACCGGAGCTGTTCAAAAGGACTTCAGCAATGGAAGCGGTCTACAAGTAAAAAAACAGCGTGTTAATTTCACGAGGAAAATATTCCAGCTCCTTTTTTAAGATTATTTATTCTTTGCGGAAGACGAAGATTTATTCGAGCATGCACCCGAGATAAAAGTATAAAAGAAGAGTCGTCCCATAAAGTTTTAAAACTGAATTAAGGGACCACAGAGTGTTGTGNACAAATACATTGGGTGTGTGAAAGTAGAAGAGGATGGTGTGATTTAGAAAAGAAAAAAATTAAGTTATATATTCAAGTTTTTATGAAAAAGTTGGCATCGCCTGAAAAAAATATTTTTGTACTTTACAGAAGTGTATTAAATTACCTCACTTTTGTTCTAGGCTAAGAATTCTTTTCTTAGTTTCGCAGTGGTTTTTATTCTACAGTACACACCCAGCTTCCCAATCCGCTGTAAAAATTTTAAGCGAAAGTATGCTGATCATGACAAATGTGACACGTTCCTTTTTCTTGTTCGGCCTACACAGTGTTCAAGGCATGAAGTGCTATCGCTCTTCTACCTTCCAGCTTGTTTCTCATACACGGAAAATAATAATGGCCGAATGCCTTCACTCCAGGTTCTCAAAGAACCACCGATTCTAAAAAGTGATAAATTTCGTATGCCTCGAAACAACAAATACCAAACTACATTTCAAATAGCTTTGCAAGATTTATTGCCGTTTTTCGTGGAAGATTCAGTAGATACTTTGGTATACTTTTCTTGTGAAACTGCGGTCTTTTTCCGGTTGTGTTGTCAAAAACGCCTTGCCAGTTTTTGTTATTATGTGAGAAGCACTCTCTTTATTAATTTTCAACATGGTCTCCTAGAGTCCTAAATTTTAATTATGTTTTGAACATACTGTTTATTTTACTATCAAAAATTAGATCAGTTTTGTCTAAGTTATTTGTATATTCAAAATTCATAGAGCTTCTTGATGTCATTTTAAGATTAAATTAATATTTGTGTTTCATCTCTTTAAAGATAACCAGTCTTGAAAACTTCAAAGAGAGCTCAGGAAACTGCTAAAAGTGCCTCTACATTTGGGTGGTTTTGAACATGCAAACCACAGATATTGTTTCAAATACTTCCCCAGAGTTTTGNAAAAGTGCCTCTACATTTGGGTGGTTTTGAACATGCAAACCACAGATATTGTTTCAAATACTTCCCCAGAGTTTTGATTTTTTCTATCATTTCATGGGCCGCGGTTGCCGAGTAGTTCGCCTGCTCACCTCCCGCCAAGGCCAACAGGGTTCAATCCCTGGCCGGGTCACACCCCGATTTTTGCATTTGGGAATCGTGACGGACTATGCCGCTGGAAATGTCCACTTTACCCCGACCTTTCATTCCAGCGCTGCTCCATATTCACCTCAATCACCTTCATCGACTCTCAAGACCTCTTATTTTCATAATGAGCCTGAGTACGATGGAACGAATTACATATGAAGAAAAGTTACGAGAAGTAATAATTGTATGGTTTTAATAGCGCACGAACCTGGAACGCTGTTCTCATTAACTTTGCCACTATTCAGGAGCCCAATTAACATTGTGTAAACAATAAATTATCTGATACAATATAC
>NQII01015022.1:3120-18546 GCA_002778355.1 Clitarchus hookeri | reverse complement strand
TTATTTACTCATTACTATAACCGGGACAAAGAAATTATTATTTTTTAAATTAGAGGCAAACAAAAATTTCGAGGAATATTATTTAATTATGTGTCTTTTCTTTGGTGGCAAAGTTAAGGCAGCAACCATGTCTTACACACTTTTAAACCCCAATATAAAATACAGATTTATAGTGCACAGAGAAAAACTAAGTGTTACGTACACTTAATGCAATAAAAAAGCTTTAAAAGTTTGTAGTGCAAAATTTTTCAAAACCTNGAAAAACTAAGTGTTACGTACACTTAATGCAATAAAAAAGCTTTAAAAGTTTGTAGTGCAAAATTTTTCAAAACCTAATATACTGCTATTTTACTGTTAAATTTACAGATTTAAAATATGGCTGTTAATATTTGTACGTTCAAGCTAACATAAGTAACATAAGTTTCTCGTTTGATATCCCTAGCAACTTAAATTGTAACGCTTGCTGGTTACATGAATGAATATTNACATAAGTTTCTCGTTTGATATCCCTAGCAACTTAAATTGTAACGCTTGCTGGTTACATGAATGAATATTTTTATTCTGCACGATTTTGTCCAGTAGGGTGCTATCGTCACTTATACAGAGCATCAAACAAAATCATTCGTTGCTACAAAATGTTTTAGAATTTTATGTAAAATGCANCTATCGTCACTTATACAGAGCATCAAACAAAATCATTCGTTGCTACAAAATGTTTTAGAATTTTATGTAAAATGCATATAAAAACATTACCAACATTCGTATTAACACAACGTCAGAAGTGCTACTGTATCATCAGATGGTTGGACTAAAAATCCAGGCCTAAATTTAAAAAAAAAAATAAAAAATTTTCACAACATTTGTAAATATAAAAAAATTTTTGTTAACATTTTATTATTACAAAAAAAGATATTTGGNCGTATTAACACAACGTCAGAAGTGCTACTGTATCATCAGATGGTTGGACTAAAAATCCAGGCCTAAATTTAAAAAATAAAAATAAAAATTTCACAACATTTGTAAATATAAAAAATTTTTTGTTAACATTTTATTATTACAAAAAAAGATATTTGGCGCAAACACTGTGCAATAACATCGTGAAAAATAATAGAAAACTTAGTCAATTTCCCCGAAATATAGACTGCAAATATAAGTTTCATTATATAACGAAATCGTATTCGTATTCGTTCCGGTTTGCTCAACATCAACTTACTTGCGTTTGACACATTAGAATTTCAGGCAAACGCCTCAATCAGTGGATATAAAAAAATTTAAATTGATATTGCCATAATATTATATACAAGAAAAAATAGCGAATCTTAAATACTCCCAACCACTGTAATCAATAGTGAAAGGATTATGAAAATGTATTATTGGCTTTTCCAATGTGCATATTTTCCATATTGGCATGTGTGTTGTCATACACATGAGCGGAGTACTGCTAATCCAAGACTACTACTAAAGTAGAAGGTGGAGTCGTCTCGCCTGTTTTGAGTAACGGTCCTCCGGAGGGTGGCATGTGACGTCACTGTCGCGCAGCGCTCTTCCGAGTCTAGGACCGCCCGCATTATATTTATTACTAGTCCCGGATAGCAGTTTAATCCGACCTGGGGTCCAATTATTGAAACTATCGAAGTTATTGCTCTAGAGGAAAGACGCAATTCCGCTATTGCTATGCCTAAAGGCAATTTTTGAACACTCGATAGCGGAATTGTATACTGGAATCGATCCATGAAGTGTCGAAACGAANTTACTAGTCCCGGATAGCAGTTTAATCCGACCTGGGGTCCAATTATTGAAACTATCGAAGTTATTGCTCTAGAGGATAGACGCCATTCCGCTATTGCAATGCCTAAAGGCAATTTTTGAACACTTGATAGCGGAATTGTATACTGGAATCGATCCATGAAGTGTCGAAACGAATCCGACAGCTAGGCAGCTGCCGGAATCACCATTCCTCTAAATATTTTTCTTATAATACTTTGTGTGATGTAGGAAACTTGAAAATACACTCGTGTGTGGGTTTATATAAATATAATTCATAAGGGAGAGTAAAACTGTTACCAAATATCAAATTATCACGGCAATTACATACCTATGAAAAAATCACGCAATCAAAGTTAAGTAGGCAATGGAAAGCTGATAAAATTGCTAAGAATATAATGTGAAATATTACACAAAACTTCTGAAACACAAAATAAATAACAAAATCAATTTTGCAAGAAAAGCTATAGTTTTACTGTTTTTTTGTGAATAAAGTTATTATAAAGTAATTAAAATAAAAAATGTTTCTTCAGTATATTCTTAATAAATGCTGAACTTTTATCTAGCGGTAATATGAGTTAACTCTTTAACATGTTCTTTCACGGGCTTAGTTATTTTAATTGCAAATATCAGCATGTTTGTGTCGATACGAATTCTTTTAAAGAAAAAGCCAATCTGTATGAACAATAAGAGTTTCTGTGGATTGCCTATGTCTGACTTCATTATATATATATATATACACAGGCTGAGTATAATATAATGCCCCAACTTTCAAGGTCTATAATATCAAAATCCAACACCCTACAACCTTGGTTGATAAATCTAATGAACCGTGAAAATGTAAAGTTCGTTTACCTTATCTTCAAAAATGTTCAGTGTGATAACCACAAGTGGCCCGAACGACATCTACGCGATAATCAAACTCGTTCCACACTCTTGTCAGCATGTCCGGTGTTACAGTTTGGGGTCCGTAATTCTCGTTTCGAGAACGTCAATGTTAGCAGGCAAAGGCGGACGAAAAACTTGATCCTTTATGTATCCCCATAAATAAAAATCGCGTGGGGAAAGATTCAGGCTTTTTGGAGGCCAGTGATGAAGCGTCTGGTCACCAACTGCCCCTCGACCAATCCAGCGTTGCGTCAACGTTTCGTTCAGGTATCCGCGAACAGCTAGGTGCCAATGGGGTGGCGCACCATCCTGCTGGAAAATGAAGTCCCCCGCCGCCTCTTCTAACTAAGGAAACCGCCACTATGTAAGCGTGTCCAATTTAGGAATTCCAGTAACAGTGGACTCTTGAAATAAGAAAGGTCCGAAAACAGTATCTTTGTGTACAGCGCAAAACACGTTCACTTTGGAGGAAGTGCGCTCGTGTTCGGTGGTTTTATGTGGAGGCTCCTGACCCCATATCCGCACGTTGTTCCGGTTCACCTTACCATTTGTATGGAATGTCACTACATCGCTGAAAACCCGCTTAGACATGAAGGCATCCTATACCACGTTCTGGGCAAGAACGAACGCGCAGAAATCACATCTCAGTTCTTTATCCCTTTCGGTAAGAGCATGTACAAGCTGTAACCTGTATGGTTTGTACAGCAATCACTTTCGCAACACTGTCCATACTGTAGAATGAGGGATTTGCATTTCCCTGCTAGCTTGTCGAATTGATTTTCTCGGACAGCGAACGAACGCTTGTTGAATCCATTCCACATTCTCTTCGGACACATGCGGCCACCCTAACTTTTGCCTTTGCAAAGGCACCCTGTGTCGCGGAACTGACGAAACCAACGTACGATACTCCACCTATCGGGAGGACAACGTCCGTATTTGCGAAGGAATTCACGTTGAACAGTCGTAACCGATTCACATTTAGCAAACTGAATAACACAGAACACCTTCTGTTGTTCCATCACCATCGTGATGCTGACTAACACACAACACACGCTCATAGTGCGACGACAGACGCTCCCCGTGTCATCTCTCAGCACATAACGGAAACATCAGACCATCCCCTTCATATTGACATGTCGGATGCGAGCTCATTTCCCCCTCACCTCCTCAAACCGAGAGTTACGAATGCCATCCTAACAGTAACACCGGACATGCTGACCAGAGCGTGGAACGAGTTTGATTATCACGTAGATGTCGTTCGGGCCTCTCATGGTGGTCACATTGAACATTTATAAATGCATGGTAAACCAACTTTTCACCGCTCCATGGTTCATTTGATTGATCAATCAGGGTTGTAAGTTGTTTAGTTTTAATACTATAGACCTTCAAATTTCGGGTATTCTTTTATACTCAACATGTATATCAGTTAATTGTTTCGTCGTCACTGTAGATAATTTCTTTTATGGTAGTTGCAATTACTTATCCCAGATTATCTGCAAATAAATAAATAAAATATATATTAATGTGTTTTAAAACAAATTTTTCTACTGCAACAGATTTAACGTGATTGGTTCAGCTTCTCTGATGAGAGACGAAATGCAACAAAGCCAAGCTGTAAAATCGATTCTTAAAAATTCCATACATTTTATTTAGACAGTTGCTAGTAGTCTCAAAAGTTTATATTTTGGCTTCGCGACACTCGCTACCAGCATGAATGTATCAAAACAATTAGCTAGAGATTTTTTTCCGATAGTTAAAAAAAATTTGGTCCCTGTTTCGTTGTCAACACGTAATTATACCTGAATGTTTTAACATAATTCAGTACGCTGCTTGTATTTCCAATGCCATATCTGTGTTGCAATTATTTGCGGTATTACGCTCGTACAAAGAGCAAAGTCTCTAGTTTATGGTTACTTTGAACCACAATCACACATTAAAGCGGATTTTTCTTAGTGTCTCGTCGTTGTCGTGGATGTGACTGTATAGGCCCACTTGTGTGGTTGCAACCTGCAGAAACGTTTCTGGACGTGGTGACAGTGCTTTAAGTTTTCATAGATTTCCAGACGACCCTGATATTTTTATACAGTGGGTATTAACATGTAAGCGACGAGACAAGTTCAGTCCGAAAAATGTAAGCATTTGTTCGGATCACTTCGTTTCCGAAAACTTCGAAAGAGACCTACAGGTCAGAAGAGAAGAAAAATGTTAAAGCTATGTTCTGTACCGCATTTAAATCTACCACATAAAATTGAAAACACGTCCCGTGACAGAAAAAAACGCCTACATTCGCGAACTGTGAAGAGAAGGCCGTGAAAGAATTGCACGATTCTGTAAAAATTAAAAAACTTAAGTTGTACGATTCCTTAAAGATTAGTGCTGAAAATGATGAAAAAATTGCTCAGATATGTCACTCACTCACAGAAGAAGAGATGGAATCAGAGGCAAATTTGTCAGCGAAATTGAAAACCGTGGAACAAGAAATGATGTTATTGAAAATTAAAGTATCTGACCTAGAAAATGAAATAAAACGGAGACGAGAACCGTTTGGAAAATAACAACAGCTGCTGCAAATTGAAATCTGCATAAGCGTTATCCAAAATTAGTTAAAAACGAAACGTGGAACAATACGAAAACCTTTTTCGCGCCTAAACCAATTAACAGGTTACTAACCAAAAATAAGTGTTGCTGGAAAAAAGAAGACATTAAGGCTGCTATCACTCTCAGGTCAATTTCTCAGAAAGCCTATGTTTACATGAGAAATAAAGTGGGCTTGCCACTTCCAGGGTTGTCGACTTTCCAAAAATGGACTCGAAATTTTAGGTGTACGCCAGGCATTGAAACTGAAGTGTTGGAAGTCCTTGAAGTTACATCTAAAATCACAAATGAAATAGAGCTGTTAACAATTCTGTTATTTGAAGTGATGAATGTAGATTCAGGATTATGTTATGATCAAAGTGAAGATGAAATACTTGGGCCAAATATAAATGAACAAGTCGTTATGGATCGAGGACTGGCTTCAAAGTGAAAACCGCCTATATTTTATGACTTATAGATTGAAAACTGAAAAAAGAACTGCTTTTCGAAGTAATAAGAACGCTTGAAGAAAGGTACTTTTCTTTCGTTGCAATTGTGATATGGGCGTAAGTAAAGTAATATAGTCTTATGAAAAGAATTGAATATATCACCATCCTGCACAACGTTTGAAAACCCCCACAGAACAAACCCTGTGTGGGTTTTCGCAGATATGCTATATGCCATAAAATTGTTATGAAATAACATTTTGGATTATGGAATACAACTCTCGTGTGGAAAAGTTGTTTCATGCAAGTCATAGTTGAAAACACGGAACTGAGTTTGTATCCAAAACTTACACCTCTTCACATTCAGTTAAAGGGAAATACTCGCTAGGAAATAAAATGTGCTGTACAATTGTTTTCACACCACACATCAACACGACATTCATCAAAATATCCAGAACACCCGGAAATCGGTTAATTTTTTAATTTAGTTGACGGGTTTTTTGATGTCATGAATACAAGTTTCTCTCATTCGGGTTTCGTTTGAAGGACCAGTTAGAAATAATTATAGAAATTGAAGAAATGGTGCTTAACATGAGAATCGTAGGACACAAAACACTGATGCCATTTCAGAAAGGTTTATTAATATCTATACTATCTTTACATGGCTCATAGAATTATCTCCAGAAAAACAACTCATAGAAATAACTTACATAACATATCGCGTTAACAAGAACTTACTTGAAAGTTTCGTTTCTCATCGCAGAAGTATCGGTAGTACTTATGATAATCCAACACCAACAGATTTTAAGCACAGGTTCTCGCAAATGTTACTGGGATATGAGCTTCCTCTACCTCATGATGAATGTGTTAAGGACGATGGTTCAAGACAAAGCCTTATCTGACTAGTCAGATGTTCACTGAGTTAAGTGTGAATGCCACAGAAAACAAAGACGAAGAAAATGAGGAGGTTTAAGAAGAAGCTGTGGTTACGTACTTGACAAGATCGTGCGAAGAAAATGAAGCGTTAAGATACGTAGCTGGAAATTTTTTTCATGAAAGTGAGAACGAGGACTTGGAAAAAGTTTGAAGATACCTAAAATAAACGTAACAATGATTTTATAATTTCCGCTACGTTATATTCAATTAAAATTCGTATGCTGTTTGCGGTGTAAACGTGTCTTTTCATATTTTGTATTTGAAGGTGAGTCATGGAAAATGACTGTCCCATCATAAAAAATTGTGGAAACACTATAGTGCGACGAGTAAATGTTTAATAGACACCACGAGATCGGCTTACAAAACTGGAAAAGTTTTGTGTAAATTTTTTAGGTGAAATTGGTCGAACGTTTTTCACATGTCGACAAAAAAGTGGTAAAGAAGTTTGCGAGAACTAGGACATTTATAAGAATGCGGCATTCAAATCGTCAAGCGAAAGTCACATGTGCGGAGAAGAATAAGCAGAGGAAGTTTGCACAGCTTCTTCAGAAGCACTGACCTTAATGTAATAAATTTATATTCGTCAGTATGCTTATTTCTGTGTGAGAACTTTGTTATTACATATAATGTATAAGTAACATTTGCTAACATACTAAAAGCAGTAAAATTTTCATGGCTGTCAGCAGTATTAAAAAAATTTTTAAATAATATTTTTTTTGTTGGTTTATTTGAACACCGCAGGACAGATGTGTACATATCATTTGAGTATATTTGTTTTATTAGGTCTGAATAATATTTATGAGGTATCTTCAGCTAATTCCAGGAGGATATTCTGCTGAATGATTTCATGAGCATGAAACGCGATGTTCATCTACCTTTTTCTTGCATAAGCTAATGATGATTTAATTTTTATATAAATCACTTTCCTGACAGCAATATAAGTATATCAAAGAAAAGAATATGTTTGATATATATTGCAAAACAGTAGCTGTACCAACGTGCAAACGAGCATTAGATACAAGTTTTACCCTTAGCTGCAGTCTCGACTGGCCAATCGCTGCGCCATAGTGACGTCAGCGTGCAGCACTTAATGTACCGTTACTCAAACCTGCTCGCTCGGGCCAACCTCCCTTTGCTAGTGCTGCTAACACTCAAACACGTTGTTATCGCAGAGAGTAATATGCTAGAGGCGACGGGTCATTAGAGATGCGGGTGGATGACCTGGCCTGCTCACTGACACTCCATGGCTTTTAAGTTAGTTTGTAAGCCTTCAGGTAGAACACCGGGGGACTTTAACAAGCCCTATACCCTCTACCCGCGCCATCATCACTGTGTCACTGGGCGTCACGCATCAATATGAGGCAAGGAATACTTAAGGATGTACTGATGTTTATGAAAGTTGTTGTTCTAGACTTAAAGGAAGAGGACAGATTAACAGATCTACTTTTTGACAAAATAAAAGTAAGTAAATTTCTGTATTTAATATGTTTTTTTTAATTATGTTTGCTTAAAGTCTTGTCGACGGCGGGGACATTGGAGACGCGTACACACAAAATCACCCCAATTAAAGGGAATCGGCCATGCCATTTATTAAGAGACTATACTAGCATTTGACTGGAGTGAAACCATGGAAAACTGATATCAGGATTGCCAGACCGGAACACGAACCCGCATCCTCCCGAATGCGAGTCCAACATGTTGCCATTGCACCACCGCGCTCAGTATTTAGTATAATTAAATTCACAATNCATCCTCCCGAATGCGAGTCCAACATGTTGCCATTGCACCACCGCGCTCAGTATTTAGTATAATTAAATTCACAATTAAAGTTAGTATCAGTTTATAATGTAGACATTTTTTTTCCTTAGTAATAAACATTTTTTATATTTAGAGTACATAAATAAGATAAATGAGACAGAGAATTGAGGAGAAAAAAAAGTAGCGATCTTAAATTATATATTCACATTTTATTTTAAATGTTATAGGTGTTTTGTATTCATAAATACTTCTCATTTTATTAATATTTCATTACTTCACAAATATAACGATCTTAAAACGTAAAGCTCAGTCGTTAAATTCTTGTAGGGTTTTGTTTTGTTAAACCCCACTCCTCTTACAAATATTTCTTCATTGCGCAAAAATACTGCGAAATATGATAAAACTTAGTCGTAAAATTGTCGGCACTCATTTTATGTAATTATAGTGTATTTTATGTAGCAACTTTTATGGGTAGACAATTTTTACAGGTAAAACGTTTCTACAAGTATGACAAAGCTGCAGATCGCATTATGTGGCCACACAGTCAAGCACAAATGATTATGGCAAGAGGTTCCTTGTCTTCGTGGACGTAGCCAGTATACATATATTTNTAGACAATTTTTACAGGTAAAACGTTTCTACAAGTATGACAAAGCTGCAGATCGCATTATGTGGCCACACAGTCAAGCACATATGATTATGGCAAGAGGTTTCTTGTCTTCGTGGAGGTAGCCAGTATACATAGATTTTGACAAAAAAAATAACAGTATGCATATTGAATTTTTTCAATATTGAACTGTATGTGTCTGTGTTTCGAGCTGTGGCATGTGTCGGAGATTGTGATGGTGGCAACTTAGCACTTTGGAAAGGATTAGGTGTGTCTGTTTCCAATAGAACATTCTGGAATCCAGTATAAATAAAATGCTTGATTTACTTTTTTCCTGATGTGAAACATCTTCTCAAACTCATCAGGAACTGGTTTTTGACAATGGTTTCATGTGGCTCAATGGAAAATTTGCTAACAAAAACCCAGTAAAGGATTTTGTTCAGGATATCTCATCTTTAGAAATGCTTTCTTGCTATAAGTTATCTATACGTTATGTATAATGAAGAAAAACTCAAAGACAGAAAGCCAGACTGGCCGCTGAGTTACTGTCCCACACAACAGCAACTGCAATCAGAAAATATAGCAAACTAGAGGAAGCCTTCTTCATTGCAGATTTCATTGATTTAATAAACTCCTGGTTTGATCTGATGAGCAGTTATGTTCTTAATAAGCAATATTCTGAAAAACTTAAATCCAAATGTGCTTATATTTTGAATAAAAAAGACCAAAATCGCATTCTATATATACGGTTAGGAAATATAACTGAAATAAGAAGTTTCGGGGCGAAAATCACTACAAATTTTTCAGAAGGCCATTATCATATCCATCACTTCCATCAAGGAGTTCTTTTCGGGTCTGCAACTGCAGTACCCCAGCATTAAATACGTTCTGTTACACAGAGTCAACATAGACTGCCTATAAAATTAGTTCAGCCAAAAGGACACAAGGAGGACTCAATGACCATCCAGTTCATATTGATGCACTAAACCGGCTGAGAATGATAATTCGCGGAAAAAGCCCAAGTAGAGTTCACAATGAATTGAACACACAAGATGGTGCAGCTGGGCTGGATGAATTCATTGTCAGTAGTGTTTTGAAAAGTGCCGGTATTGTTGAAGACTGTGAAAGGCAACATGATACGGAAGGTGGCTCTAATATACTAGCTAAAATAGAAATGTTACCAGTTAATGCAGAAAATCCAGTCTCAGAAGAGTGTTCCATAGATGGACTCCAATACTTAGCAGACTGGCTAGCAAAAAAAATTTCACTGTGAATTCCCTGAACTGGGTTGCCATACTAATGCAAAAAATTACTTGGGCATGTGATCGTGGGCACAGCATCTGCCCTGTGGTGTCTTGTTCCAGCTTTCACATACGTTCCTGGAGAAATTCCAAGAAACGGAAACTATTTTTCAGCGGTGTCTGGCCCTACGTTTCACATAGAGCATGGCTTCTAAAAAAAAAAAATTACCAGCATCCTTTCGACAGAAGTAAATTAATTATATCCTTGAAAAAATTGTGGCAACTTTTGTAATTGTAATGCTAAGAATTTTTGTGAAATGCATCGAATAAGAAATACGTTGAAAACACAAAAGTTCTTCTCTGTCTCATGAAAANCTGAGAATGATAATTCGCGGAAAAAGCCCAAGTATAGTTCACAATGAATTGAACACACAAGATGGTGCAGCTGGGCCGGATGAATTCATTGTCAGTAGTGTTTTGAAAAGTGCNTTCACAATGAATTGAACACACAAGATGGTGCAGCTGGGCCGGATGAATTCATTGTCAGTAGTGTTTTGAAAAGTGCTGGTATTGTTGAAGAATGTGAAAGGCAACATGATACGGAAGGTGGCTCTAATATACTAGCTAAAATAGAAATGTTACCAGTTAATGCAGAAAATCCAGTCTCAGAAGAGTGTTCCATAGATGGACTCCAATACTTAGCAGACTGGCTAGCAAAAAAAATTTCACTGTGAATTCCCTGAACTGGGTTGCCATACTAATGCAAAAAATTACTTGGGCATGTGATCGTGGGCACAGCATCTGCCCTGTGGTGTCTTGTTCCAGCTTTCACATACGTTCCTGGAGAAATTCCAAGAAACGGAAACTATTTTTCAGCGGTGTCTGGCCCTACGTTTCACATAGAGCATGGCTTCTAAAAAAAAAAAATTACCAGCATCCTTTCGACAGAAGTAAATTAATTATATCCTTGAAAAAATTGTGGCAACTTTTGTAATTGTAACGCTAAGAATTTTTGTGAAATGCATCGAATAAGAAATACGTTGAAAACACAAAAGTTCTTCTCTGTCTCATGAAAAAAAAAGATGTTAAAAATTTGCAGTGAGGTAGTACTTTTTTAATTCCGAAAACAGAACCACTATTGAAGTTATTTCATTAATGTGCTATATAANTTTGCAGTGAGGTAGTACTTTTTTAATTCCGAAAACAGAACCACTATTGAAGTTATTTCATTAATGTGCTATATAAAAATTGCATCAGATTCAAATCATGATTGATAATGTATTTTTAATTGGCCAATTGTTGTTGTGTCTTGAAAATGGTACGTGTTACATATTGTTCATTAAATGAATGTTTAAGTTATCTACCGTTGTTAAGTTTTATACTTATTTTCGGCTGTACACATTTTTACTTTCTGGTACAAAACATTTTCATCTTCCTCCAGTATTTTTTATTTTCAAATTATTATTAATCATGCATTTGTTATGTATTCCAGACCTGTATATTCTTAATTTACATAATCTTGTATATCTAGAAAAATTTATGATTTATAATAAACACTATTTTTCCATTAGAGAACGTGTTCTACATTACGTATTTTTTATTTCGCAAGTGTTGTAAATCTATGAATTTGTTATGTGTTATATTGGTTTTTACTTTACTGTACAGGGCATATTATTGTCCATACTGTATTTTTAATTTGCCAAGTCTTGTATTTACGTGTTTTAAAACAGTATTTTTCTTTCTCGTAGATNTTGTCCATACTGTATTTTTAATTTGCCAAGTCTTGTATTTACGTGTTTTAAAACAGTATTTTTCTTTCTCGTAGATCATTTTTCTTGTCTATAATGTAGTTTTGATTTGCATATTGTTTTGAGTCTTGTAGGTATTTGCTATTTTATTAAATATATTATTTTGTTTTCTTGGCGTGACATTTTCTTTTCCAAATTGTATTTTTATTTGTAAATCGCTGTAAGTTTGTACTTGCTACGTGTCTTATAATTGGTTTGTTCTTTTGCATACAGATAAGTTTCCTTATGTAACACATTTTGAGTTAGTAATTTAGGTACTTTACTTGCGTCGTATTGTGAAATTCTTTTGTAGTTTACACACAGACTGTGCTTTGACTCATATATTTGACAGTTGTAAGTTTTGTATTTATTAATGTTATGTACAGAACGCATATACATTATGTTTTATTAAATTAAGAACAGAACTTATGAGATTAAGAAATTGATAGAAAAAAATTAATGTATTTATTGTAAAACGTTTTGTGTTGCATTCGTTTCTCCCTCACTTGGCTCGCTTACTAGCAAGAGTGTCCGTATTGCATCAATACAATTAAGTCATGTCCTTAATGAAATGTTTTTCCAATAAAGTAGTTTATTTTATTTGTAATTAATAGAGTTAGTGTCAACTGGTTTTGGATGAAGTTCCTCTAGCACGTCTGGCTTTTGCAAACCAACCCTTTAGAAAAAAAAACACCATAGAAGAATTGACGATTTTTTAATGTAACGTGACTTGTACGGTTAAACATTGACTATATCAGGAAAATTTGGTTCATTTAATACATTTTATAAGCGGGAATTGCCTATCTGAAGCAAATAGGATAAAAGTTTACCACCCGTTGATAATTTAAGTGCAAACTTTCAAAGGTTACAAAAAAACTTTAATTACATTTTTTTTTAACACAATTAATTGATGCATACCCTAAAAAGCGTAATGCATCTATGTACAGATCCTCATGATTGCATACCATTTGAAAGTTTGGTTCGCCCTCAGCGACGTGCTTGCTTTTACATGGCACGCTATTTCCAACCACACCTCCAGTAGGAGAGGTTTAGGCCAGGATCACGATGATATCACGTTTCACGTAAAAAGTAACGAGCAACACGATCATGTAAGCCGGCTACGTCCTGACTAATGTCTTTCAAGGTTACCTATTAAGATAATTTAACGTAACGTTCACGTGAAGGAAAAGCTTGTCAATTTCTAACTTTTGCGTGATGCGTGATACGTGATACGTGACTCTGCACCACGTGATATCACTGGCCAATCACAAATGGGACGATGTTGTGTTACCTTTGCTTTTAATGTTGTGTCGTCTTTGTTTTTTATGAGTTTGTTTTTATTTTCGTGATGTCGTCTGCTGACGTTTTTAGTTCCTCTAACACGTATATAATTTTCTCCCGGAAATGGGGGTAAAGGAGTGATAAGAGTTAGGCTAGAATTTTTTTTTATTCGTAAATATTTAGGAAGATTTACATTGCCACATTTCATTAATTATGTTTCTCAGAGGTTTAAAAATGTGTACATGAATTGCAGAATGTATACCATTAAGTTTGCAATTTTTAGTAAGCCTACTTCATTAAACACAATTTAATTTTCTCAGCATATTAGAGTTTATTTCATACGATGTATTCAATATGCACGAAAAATACGTCAACATCTGCCAGACTCATTTCGTTCTGTAGGCTATGACTATCTCCTAGACCGTGTCTCAAATGTTTTCAAAGTTTGTATAAATCACGAGCGCCATACTTCCGCAACCTGTTCTTGCCACAACAATATTAAAACGCAAAAACGACTGTATGACATGAATTTTCAAAGTTTTCAATCTAAAAAGCAACAAAACGAATCCCAGACATTTTTATTCGGTACACACTGGTTACTGGTTACGTGATGCATCATAACATACTACCCTAAAACACGTTTTACGTACACGTAAACGTATAGCGTGAGGCGTGTTACGTGTAATGTGAAGTCATCGTAATCCCAGCCTCAGGCCTGACGTCACGAATGCCACTAGAAATATGCCACGCCTCCATCGGCCAACCTTCCTTGCCTTGGGTGACCAAAATGTAATGGCTCGTCAGTGTAGTCGATAGTTACTAATCAATGAATTGTTTTCGATGCATATCTACAACTACCCTCTATGCACTTACAAAATTACATTACAGTTTGGCAGCACCATGTTCCAGTTTGAACTTGGGAAACAAAACGGTCAGTGAATAGAGAACTTTAATACGTTATAAGAAACCTACAGCTGAACATCTAATTGGGCAAGGGCTTCTTATTATGAACTATAAAGTGTATTTATCACGGTTTCATCCTCCCTGTACAATATGAGGCGGGGAGAGTTNACCTACAGCTGAACGTCTAATTGGGCAATGGCTTCTTATTATGAACTATAAAGTGTATTTATCACGGTTTCATCCTGCCTGTACAATATGAGGCGGGGAGAGTTAAATGAATATATTTGACATTTTGGCGGTTAATTTCCAAACATTATATTTCAATAGTTCTGAGGAGGGCTGGAATAATCCACTAGTCGCATCTGTTAAAAATCTTGTTCACCGGTGGCAAATGGCGCCGTTATTAGCCCAAAATGCTATGATATAACGCACTATAACTCTAAATAGAAGTTTTTTCGAATATGATGTCAAGAGTTGTGGTGTGTCGACTATCAAGATACCCTTCAGAAATAAGACTTCGGCATAATGAATAGTGAGGGAACTTTTTAATTACAACATGTATACAATTAATGTAGCTAGCTAATAATAATAATTTGATTTTTAAAATAATAATTTTAAAAACATCCGCGAACTACCTTAATGCCAATTGCATGATAATCTTGAGTAAAGATTCCCTAAGTCTTAATGCAACTCTGAGGAATCTTGACTGTTATTACTCTTTACCATTGAAAGTTTTATGGATTAAAAANGAACTACCTTAATGCCAATTGCATGATAATCTTGAGTAAAGATTCCCTAAGTCTTAATATAACTCTGAGGAATCTTCACTGTTATTACTCTCTACCATTGAAAGTTTAATGGTTTAAAAACAGAAATGAACAAAATGAAAGTGATTATGAATAAACACAAATCCACCCCACTTATTTTTGAATTCACCAACGCGAGAAAATTTGTTCTTGAAAACGGTAAAACCTCATAGTCACTAGCATAAGGAATAATTTTTTTAGGGAAACGTAACCAACAGCTAAAATAAACAAACTGTATGGCTTTATGTGTCTTAACACACAAGGAGGAATGAAGGTTATGTTAGCAAAAACCACAATACCGGCACTACTTTCTTCTAACTTTCAGAATCTGGCCTCCGCACCTGATAAGGATGTCTATCTTATTGTTGTAGTATTTTAATCATAGACTGCAAATTACGGTATATTAATAATGTATTCCATTCACGTATGTGTTTG
>NQII01015021.1:0-16164 GCA_002778355.1 Clitarchus hookeri | reverse complement strand
GAATTAAGTAATTCTAACTGACTACGCAACTTATTTTCGAACTTGCTGTATATTCGAAATTTGTGCTACATATGACATCTTTGGAACAATCAATCCGATTTGAATTTATCTTTTCATATTGGTATTTTTGTTGTATCTACTACTCTTTAGTGAGAAATTTAGAATATCACTCAGAATTTAATCTTAAATTCCAAACACCACTAAATTCTCAGCCAATTTCTATAACTTTTTTCATGACATTAGTGCCATGAAGTCCACACAAATTTTTGTTAGGAAGTCTGATTTTTAAGCCGAGGTTTGTTCTTGTAGTGTTGAATGTCATAGCTGCTACCACTAAATCTATTTAATTCAGGCCGAAATAGGTACTGCACGCGCTAAATTCACCTCCATTCTTCTACCGTTTTTGGAGTACTGCCACAAATACTTTTTGTAAATACTTTTACATCACATCTCAAGAAATAACGGTACTCGACCCATTACTGTCAAATTTTGTAGACAATTCGTTCTGTTTAGACATTATTTAAACATACATAATCCTCTCAGTAACGCATCAAAATTACTTAAACATATGTGTATATGTAAGTAGGGCAATTAGTTCTTTTGGCAATTACCTGTCTAAATGTATAAAAAACCAATATTATTAAACACATACGTGGCAAAAAGTACAACGAAACATGCTGATTATGATTCTTAGAACACAGTGGAGTGAAGTAGAGACATGTGGGCAGCTCTTAACATAGAAGTCTTGAGAGCCGATGAGGGTGAGGTGAGTATGGAGCAGCGCTGGAATGCAAAGGTGGGGGAAACCCGAGATCCCCGAAAAAACCCACCGACAAGCGGCATCGCCCGGCATAATTCCCACTTGCCAAAATCCAAAAATCGAACCCAGTTCGCCTAGTTGGGAGGCGAGTAGTCTGACGACTATACCATCGTGGCTCCCTTGGAACACAGTATATGTCATTCTAAAGGGCGCTGTTTCCAGCTTTACATGTTCTGATAGTTATACAAAGCTTTATTCAAGTTTTGTGCTCGGAAGGTATATTATTTTCAGCAAAATTTTCGTTTGTTGCTGGTATTAATTATATATATGTATACCTACCTATCTGAATATCGTACGTTTAACATTTTGTTCGGAACCAAAATAAGAAACGAAACTTCCTGAGAAGAGAAACTAATTTCTTAGTATGGATAAAATTTGATTTTTAAAATCCTATGTAAAGTATATACATTATTATTATTAAAAAAGCAATATTCACTTACAATGAGTGACTAAAAAAAATACTTTATCTTAGCACAAATCATTTTTCTTCCAGCGTAAAGTTATTTTATCCCTGTCAGTCGTTTTTTGTAATGCGTGTGATCCAGCTAGGGTAAAATTTTGCTTTTGCTTTATTGTCACATACAAATTGTGTAAGCTAACTAGTATGTTATTTAGTATAACGTGTTCTTAAATGAAAATTTCCTGCCTAGGAAGTTTAACAAGCGCTTTAATTACAAGTGCAGGGGGGAAAAAAAAATCTCAAAACACAAGAAATGTTAGTTCTTCCCTAAATCAGTCAATTGTAAAAAGATGTAATGATATTATGCAGATTGTGGAAGAAGAATTCACTAATTGCAAAGAGGAGCACATTCATGGCTCAGTGTGTTCAATTTTTATTTTTGTGAGAGACGCATTGAATTTCAAAACTTGTAAATTTTCCTGGCGAAATTGAAGGGAATAAATTCTTCTCGACAATTTCCCCAATTCTCCTTGCGTATATAACTTAATCGTCGATCCTTTGTTGTATCCCTACGGTGAAGCCATGCAGCGCTTATCGAGGACACACTTTTTAATAAGGAAATCTGCCCTTCAGAAAATATTAAAGGGACAAGCAAATCAATTATAAATAATATTATCGTGAAAAATACTTATTTCGTACACATAAAACAATCCTCCATAAAGTAAAACCTTAAAACCTAGATTACTCGAGTTCAACTTACGAGGGTAAATATAGAGCGTGAAAGTACCGTTTTTTTCTTACAAAGTAAACAATAAGTGTATGGAATTGTCACATAACTCGCGGCTTGCCAAACTCGCCAAACTGGCCCGCGGGAAAAATATTATTTTTTTAAATACGTACTTTTGAATACAATTTACTTAATGTAATATCATCTGTAGCTAAGTATAGCGTAAAACTCGTCATATAATGATACATTAATTTCTAACATCTTCATGTAAGTAAACTGGCTGTACATAAGTGACTTTGTATCAGGTGAGTGTGGGCTGTCAAGCATTGTAATTATTTGTAAGTAGCCCGATGGGGAAACTAATTGGCAGCTAAGACACGAGACCGCAAAGGAAAAAATGGAGGATTAGCATTTGAGTGGCAGAGTTTGCCAGAAGTGACTGCATTTGATTTCCAACACCACGCAAACAACTGTATTGGCGACGTAGGGTCTGCGCGTATTTTCCATGGTGGCCTCTGTACAGGTGGTCGCCACACGACACCCACTTCCATTCGCCTTCGTGATATGCAACCTGTCGTGCACGCAGCACGGCTTTCTAACATCAATTAAAATTTAAAAATACTAGATAACTTTTTCCAAGAATGTTTTTACTAGGATTTGTTATTTATTAGTCCATAGATGTTGTGGTTGAGCTGTTGTATATAAAATCGTTTGTCCTTTAATGTGAAGTTTAATGATTTTGTGATTTGTTTGCCAATTATTCTGCGGAGAACAGTATTCTTAAGTCGGCCTCTACCTTTTTTTTTTCTCACAAGTTTGCCATATCAAATAAATCTCTCATTCAACTACAAACGACTGACACGCCTCAAAATGTTGTCATTGATTTACTGTGCTGGGAAGCAACGGAAAGAGATTCCCGAAGGAAGGCTAAATCTCGCTTGAAAAAAAAAAATTCTTCTTTTTCGTCAACCAGCAGATGATAACGATTCCGACGGCAAGCACGTCTCGTTTAATTACGCGCGAAGGTTATTGCTCTTTCGGCTCCGGGGAAGAAAAAGCGAATAGCATTTATAATAACTAGATCCCTTCACTTCTTTTAAAAAAAAAATTCCCGTCTATACCGCGGGAAAGTAAACGGACGGGAAGGGAAGAGAGGAAGCCGAAACCACAAGAGCAGAAACGAGCTTTCTCGAGAATTACTTCTTACGCGATGGCTTCACCTGTATTTCATTCGCCTCACTCCAAACGCAAACTTCAAATGTGCTCACACAACTGATCTCGAGCGAAGGAAAAAAAGCAGACACGACTGTTTCTGTCAATGAAACGTCAGTTTGTTTTAAACCTACCGTGTATTTGTAAATGCAAATTATAATAAAGGGCGGAAAGTACAGAGTCATGTGTGATGTTTCTTTTAATACTTTAACCAGTAAAGTTTTCTGCCCGCGTGTCTACTTGTATGTACGCTTATATCAGTAGCGTAGCCAAGTTTTTTTTTGGGAGGGGTCCAGCCGGTGGCTCATAATGATTATAAATGTATGGAAATAATCATATTAAGTAATTAATTGTTATTATTGTGAATAATATGATATCCTTCCCTTGAACAAAAACAGAACGGGAGATCTGATGGATACACAAAGCCCTGGTATATTTCTAGGGTCAGTTTGCCGAGTTTGAAACATCTCGGTTAGTACAAACGGGAGTAAAGGCAATTTGTTTGGGGAGCAAGGAGGTTTAACTGTAGACACAGCTCGGCCTTCCATTTGCTCTAAGAGTTTTACACACTGCAGATATTTCAATGTTTGGTGTAAATACTATTCTCAATTACTTATCTTCGAGAGGGGCCCGGCCCTTATGGGTCGCCCCCTCGCTGAGCGACTGGCTTATGTGTTATGCTTTTAAAAATAATGTACTATTCTCGTATGCAGCGATTCCAGTTACTGTTGTTATAGGCCTGTTTACTCAATAAATGCGACGGTCAACTTTTCACTGTGATTTACAGTATTTTGAAACACTTTTAATTTTATGATATTGTTTAGTGTGAATATACTACACTGAACTTATTAAAGACTAAATAAGAACGTTGGAAACCGAAATAACTCAATACAGATTCCCTTAAAAATTATAAATATTCCAAATTGTAATTAAAGGAAAACCTTGACTGGACAAGAGAAGCGTGTTTTATTCCCAAGAATGTATGTGAAACCGGCATTGAAAGTTAGAAGATTCTGTAAAGAATATGTATGTGCATACTATTTATTCACTGACGTGTTGGAACAGTTACTACTTCCGGTTCCCACGCCTGCTTACGGTAAGCATAAAGTCATCATAACTTTGAAATTAATCAGGCTTATCCTTTCTGACAAACCTTAAAAACGCGTTATGCGTGACGAAATTGGAAAGGAGCAGTGACTAAAAACGTGAGATGGAAGGAGGAGAGGTTAAAAGTCAGCACCCGGAGAAAACCACACCAAATCAGTGACCACCAAACTACCAATGTTAAAAACTCCCAAAATTTCCATGGACTCGGTAGCCTCATTTCCTTTTGTCATGAAAACAAATTGTCGGGACTTTTACTTTGAGGCAAATTGAGGCAAAATCACATCACATAAAACAATGATATGAAAAAAAAAACCTGTAACAGTCTTGTCTTACGTTACATTTCCTGGGTGGTAAAGTTATTGTTGCATATCGCTGCCCAGTGTTTCCTTCGCATGGGAAGGCGACGAGATCTGGAGGCCAAGTTTGTAACGTTACACGAAGCGAGCGGCTTAGCATAAAGGACACCGCACACACGCCGGTAAAATTATCGCAACTCGCACCTCGCTGATCCCAAGCAGCTCATACTTCTCCACTTATCACACAGGAATGTCGTCATCGCCATTACATTTCCCAGATCAACTTGGATTGTCGAGAACGTTCTAGACGGCACCTACCTCAAGTATAAATACCACGTGCGGGCCTCTGAGGGGAAGGGGAGTGGTTAAGAGCTGAGAGTTTGGCGCCTCGTGCGACCTTCAACAACAGTTGGGCGATTCTGGAGCGGCGAGGGACGACTGCAGCGACCTGCGAGAGTGCGTCGGCGAGTTTTTTTTACACATGCCACTGACGTTTCAGTGCTGCGTCCGCTCACTGCGTCCGTGTCAGTGATAAATAATTTCGTTACATTCCATTTAGCTGACGCCGTCTACACACGTCCGGCGCAGTGCCATATGTTAGCATTTAGTGTTAGTTCAGTGTGTGTTCTTTTCGTAGATCAGACCACTGGACGCACCACGTTTAATAGTTTCTTTAAAACACGCGTGCATTTAATTAAAAAAAACTTGTATTTCAAACACACTGCAACGCAGTTCAAGCACCAGGTAAGCGTATTGTAATGACTTTGTTGATATTTATCCTTAACGGGGATATAGGGGCGTAACATGTTATTGATAAGAGTTATGTAATGAACACAATATAAAATAGATTTATTTAATATTAAGGTTGTACAATATTATTTCAATATAAATATGATTGAATATGAACGGGGGAGCTATACAAATGTGCTGAAATATTAAATGATATTATTTTATAAAGATTTAACCAGCAACGTACTGAGTAAAGCCTAATTCGAGAGTCCCCGCCTTGTTCATGATCCCGGAGACTGATTAATATGACGCAAGTCGACTGCCGGACACACCCATCTTCAGTGGTCTTCTCGTTCTAATGGCCCGGCGACGAAATACACCGCCCACGGACTACACTGTCCTATGTCGGCTGCGTTGTCCCCGTTTACTGGCCGGTGGAGGTGGTTTATGTGGTTTGCGGTTTCATAACTAATTTCAGCTATCACGGCCCGTGTCCGGGATAAATAAGTGAAGGAGTGATCAGGCAGGCCGCTTAGCTAAGGGCCTGACCACAACTCGTAACAGTAGCGTTAGGTGGCACAATAGTATTTTTTTTTTCTGTGGCAACGGCAGAGTGGGAGGTGGTTTATTTACCACGAACGAGACGACGCTAGTGGCGCCAACCGACGCCACACGAATTTCCCGCCTCCCTCTCTCCCCTCCCGGTACGAGACAGCATGCCACACGCCACATGAGCGCGGCAGTCACTTCGTGAATTACCATTGCATGAGAGCGATCACGTGACTGCGTCTGCACGGAGTCCGGCAAGAGTGCAGCGACTTCCGGGAACAACTTTATTCCGTTTCCGGTAGCACTGCGGCGAGTCGCCTTTCCTGGAATTAGTTAAATGTAATTATATAATCTACCTGCCCACGTCGTGCCTGAAACCCTGCAAGGCATTTTTTGCCTTTTTGTGACTGTTAGGAGATCTTTCTAATTGGTAGTAGAGGGCGTTAAGGCCACATTTCAAGGTAATTTATTATTTCACTATCTGAAAATATATTTATATAAGGATCACACAAATGAAAATATTTGTGGTAAAATTAATTAGTTTTCAAAAATAGCACCCAAAATTAGAAAATTTCGTAATATGGGAGCCCAAGTCTCTATGCTTCTAATTAACTTAGTTAACTAAATCACATGTCATGTGATCCATATCATATACACAACATGTTATTTAAGTGTCAAGAACATTTAACAAGAGCTGCTCGGGTACTGGCATCGTGAATCTATTTCAAATGGGTACCGATGTTTTTAAAACAAATTTTTATTCGTCAGAGAGAAAATATTATTGCTGCTTCGCATCCCTCACGAGCGAGTGGAAGTGATAGACAGCAGTTATATTATAGCGGTGACGGCAAGTCAAAGGATTGTTTTGAATGAAAAAGCGATCGATAGGCCGGTGGCCGCGTATCAGTTACAGAAAGCGAGCCGATACGATGATTCTTTTTGCGGCGCGCGCTGCTGACCCTGATTGTATTAATTTCTGCGTTTATATGAAGAATGTTCTGGATTACCGACCTCGTTCTCTCAGTGTGACTCGGGGTGCGTTGAATATTCCAGATGGTCAGGGCGAACGATATAAAAGTGTGACAGGCCTCCGAGCCGAGGAGTTGACGAGTGAATGAGTGGCTGAGTTCCGAACGATAGAAGACGAGCAGTGAGAGAAGTGACCAGCAAAAGGGACATCTGCTACTGCGAGTATCAAGCAGTGAAGAGTGCAGCTGGCAGGCTGGACTATCGGACAAAATATGTGAGTGAAAGACGTTACAAATTATGGCAACATATATACTGAACATGTGTTAATGATGAGTAGGAGGTAAATTGATTGTAACCAAACAGAGGCATTAAGAAGGACTTCCATTAGAGTTGAAATAGGCATTAAATATTGCGCTTACTATTAAATAAAACCAGTAATAGTGGAGACAGATAATTTAATACTGTAAATAATAGCTGTGTGAATAACATATAAATCAAATTTAGTTATTTTATTTTTGTATAGACCTCCATCCCTCACGAACTCAGATACGTCCATCAGGCGTCCCATGTAACAATAATATTATATTAGTTTCTCTTGGACGAGTAAAAATGTTATGGCAAAAACATTTAAAAGATATTCAGGGTGCCAGTACCACAGCACCCATTGTTAACTATAATTGATACTCTATTATCATGTTGTGTACATTATATAGATAATATGACATGTTATTTATTTGAAAAAGTTAATTAGGAGCATAGAAACTTGGGCTCTCATTCCGAAATGTTCGCCTTTTCAGTTTTATATTATGAAAACTATAGTAATTTCCCTTTACATATTTTCATTCATGTAGGACCTTATATAAATCTCTTACATATAATAAAATAAATATTATCTATAAATACGGGCTTAAGGGGCCCGCCTGTCTGCATGTGCCACGCGCATTAAGTGCACCATCGGCGCTAGGCGCAGGACTCTGAACTGACTTGCAGTTTTGTCGTGCTGAGTGTACCTACGGTACTTTAACCCGTGACCATATAATCTTATTNGACTCTGAACTGACTTGCAGTTTTGTCGTGCTGAGTGTACCTACGGTACTTTAACCCGTGACCATATAATCTTATTGGTGGAAAGTCTGTAGCAAAGTTCAATGCAGGACCCTATACTATACTGTACTAGTTTCGTAGGAATNTAATCTTATTGGTGGAAAGTCTGTAGCAAAGTTCAATGCAGGACCCTATACTATACTGTACTAGTTTCGTAGGAATACACCCACAATATTTTAAGCTATAACAGCCTGAAAATGTCTTTTTCGGCTATGTTAAAGAGCTTCAAATCAGCGCTTGCAATAAACGTGTTCTGTTCAAAGTTGTATTCCGTTTTAGTATGTTGCGTTATTTTTGTTTTTCAAGTGCAAACAGATTGTGCATGAGTGGAATAGTTTTTTTAAAATTTGTATTACAATCGCACTGCAACCTAGTTCGCACGCCAGGTAAACGAGAGCCATAACTTTTCTGGCTAAATGGCTTATAAAAGGCCAATTCCCTATAACGTTAGCAGTAACGTCAACTTGAATTTGGGTTTGAAATAATACACCCGGTAATTTCTTAGTATAAAGTTGTCCCAAAGTTTTATCATTTTATGTTAGAGCCTGTTGTCAAATATGTTTCCTCCACCACGACTGTTAGGTATATTTCTTTAAAACTTTAATGACATCTATGCATCTGGAAGCAGTTTTAAACAGACATTATTGGTTTTAACACCAATTTACGAAACGTCAAAAAGTATTACTTTTTGTGCCGGAGATGACCTGATGAAATATTACTATCTAGTCGAGTTCTGCGTATTTATTTTTCCACTAGCCTCGCCAACAGAAAGTGAAAATTGTTATCTGGAATGATTTTTTTCCGTCAACTTATCAGTTTTGTATTTTTTTCTCCTCGCACCTTTATTTCATTCCATCCACCGATGCCACCATTCCTCGAACTCTTTTGTGATAGTGACGACACGAGAGGGGGGAAAAAAAGAAGAGAAGGAAATGGAACAAGTAGAATAGGAGGGTGATGGGTATACGTGTTTGTTGTTATTTGAAAATATCTCTCGACTGTGGTTTCAATTTTGATGACACATATTGGCAGCCGAAACTGTATTTTGGGAGCAGACTTGACAGGAAGTTTTAAGATAAGTTTGGAGAGTCAGGAAATTGGAACAGCGTCCGTCGTTCAAATTTACAGTTGACTATGGGCTGGTTCGGTTGGAGTGGAGCAAGCAGAAATAGAGAAAGTTCGAATGATGGGGTTTTTTTATCTGCAAGTTTGGAATTGGGAACAAAGTTATATGTTATTTAGTTCAGGAAGCGTAGCCTAAAAATATAAATGTTGCGTGGTGGAAAGCAATCAGTTCACAACATGAACATTTGCAGGTAACATCTGAAATCCCTATTTGCAAATATGCATCTGCACAGGCGCTGTTTCAAGTATGTTACTTTGCTACTGAATTTTCAGAATGAAATTACTAGGCGATGGCGTTTCTTCGGCTCAGTCGTCTTACGCAAATCTCCACATTAGTTAATAGTATTATATCATTAATTATTAATGTGCCCATTCCCGCTTAAATTAAGTGGAATGTTAATTTTCATGTTATTTTACATTTGTATTCCTAGTTGCGTAAATTGGTAGATTAATTAAATAAAAAAAAAGTAACATGCTGGTTTGGCTTAAAACTACAGGTACGATTTAAGAGTTGAACTTTTCCAAAAAAAGTAAGTAATTCGACTAGATGATACGCTAATATTTTGAGCAAATACTTTTGGATGAACTATCTTAGGACACCAATACTGTACTGACAATTACACAAACTATCTCCAGCAAATATTTCTTCCCCAAGTGAGATCAAAAAAAGTTAACGCTTGTGTAACTTTAAAAAAAAAATCGAAGGCGTGAAAATTATACTGAAGTAATTTTCTTGCATTCGAGACATTCTTCAGCAAACGAAGTGTTTGGTTAAGAGCAAATACATATTTGTTTTACCGAGAACGACCAAGAATTTCGTTTGCTTTTATAAACCTTTATGTCTGTGTAAACACAGAACTTCTTCGCGCTTCCTGTAACTTGGTGTGTTGGCAGGAAGCATTACTAACACTACACGCTCTTATGGAGGAGTATTCACGGTAAAGTGAGCTCCTTCGAAAGCCATCTCATTTGGAATAATAGTCAATAAATCTATTTTATTATAGCTTTACATTAACTTCCGAGTGCTGTGGAATATACACACTATATTTATTATATACGTGACAATATTGATTTAAAAAGGCGGTTGAAGAATTACATATGGCTGAAAGAATAAAGTAACTAGGGCCTCAAAATTGCTCAATTTACCGTGAACAGCCTATTTCTGGAAACGACAGTTGTTAAAACAATCTCTTACCAAACCTGCAGCCACGGAATCTTAATGTAGAATCAGTATTAAAGAACAGTGTTACAGAAATTCCTACTCAATGTATCGATTTTGAAAATAACCGTTTCGAACAAAAAAATATCCAACGCAGTATTTTCAGAGAATTTTCAAGAAATTCTTATTATTCATACTTATTTTGTAAAATGTAAAGTTAATGTTAAATTTCAGAAAAAAAAAAATGTTGAATAGAAAAATCTGTAAAATATCTTAGGGTGTCAGTAGGACATGTCACAAAAAAAACTTTTTTGTTTGAAACTGTTATCTTTAAAGTCAATGCATTAAAAACTAATTTATTTAACATAAATCCCCCATTCAAACCCTGTGGTTATAGGCTTAGTAGACAGCACCCTTAAGCTATTCAAGCTATGTACAGTCAACCTTGTATCTTGCAATAACAAATCCAGAATAAAACACTGACTATATGGGAACTTGAAAACCTGAGCCATAAATATAAATGGTTTACAGAGGTTTGTGCGTAGTGCGGTATATTCGAAAATGTTTTTTTTTTTTACTTTTTGGTTTTCCATTTTTTTTAAACATATCATTTTGTTAAATTTTTGGTAAAGAGACAGCAAAAATTATAACTTTTTTTTTCGAAATGCTTTTTGAAAAATTTTACTGAATTTTTATTGAAATGAATAAATATATTCTCACATTTCATAACAATAGCTTGGAAAATTTTTAATAGTACTTTTCCCTTATGTCACGGGAAATTTTGCTTAACAGTACGTAGCCGACATCAACGGACTCTTTAACTTACTATAAACGATACTACTGTTTGTTGGTTTCGTTTATGCTCGCGGGTGTAACAAGAGGCATCACGCTATTTTTACGGGAACGGAGAAGTTTAAAATTATTTCCACCTGATTGTCGTTAGTGCTAACAAAATTATTACAAGGAAAGGTTTAGTGGTATAACATTTCTTTATTAAATGTAAAGAAGAATGTACAAACTGAAACACAACTTAAAAATAATGTAATGTTGTCGCATGTGCTACGTCTTAAAAAAAAAATGTTTTAACTGTTACTGCCAAGGTAGACTCGGACATAATATGCAAAGTTTGAACATTTTTTTTAAGTACAGAATAGTTCATTTCACAAGAAATCCTTAGAGAGAACAAAATATCTGATTAGGCTTTGAGAGTTGGCAGGAGAACAAGAAAACTACTGGGGAAAAGAGGAAAAAAAACATAGCTTAAAGGGGGTTACATAGCGATAAACTTAAGCATTACGCAGTAGTTCAGCGCCTTGGTTCAGACCGAAGTATACACAATATACAACTTAAGTTTCACGGCAGAAAAAATTGAAAACTAGAGAAATATTTCCAAAATATAAAGTTTAGCAAATCAAAGAGGAACATAAATTAAATGAACACATATTTATATTTGTATTTCGAATAACGAACTTTCAAGATTTATTTCTTATTACCTACTTTTAAAAACAATTGTCGACTGCAAAAATAAATACAATTAAAATCTGCTTCTATTTTGTTTTCATGTAGCATATGGTAAATTACAATTTTAAAGCCACTCATGGAGCCTGCACTAGACTTTGGTGCAGACTTCCCGTCAATAAAATGAAAGGGTCACCGCTTAAAGTCCCATAGGTTAGACGCAGCACGACGAGAACACTGCACGCCAGTTCAGAGCCCTGCTCTTAGCGGCGATGGCGAACTTGATACGCGTGGTTGTGTAGCCCTTATCGCTCCCGCGCTTCTCTGCTTCAAACGCTGAAAATTGCTCCAGTCAAGCGGACCTCTTAAGGGCGTTGTTCACGTAAAATGTGTTAATTTATATTAGTACCACATACTTTTCAACGTTTAGACATTATCAGCGGTTACTCTTTCCTGGTAATTTTTTTTTTTAGCGCATAGTTTTCGCATAAATATATGTCGAAATCACAATATTATTGTTTTAGAAATGCACAAGTAATGGAAACAATCTTATGTACAGAAAATAAATAATTCACACTTGACGAAGATGCCAGGAGTTATTTCAAGACTTCTATAAAATTGTACAAGGAAATGTTTCTGCAAGTTAAAAAAAAAAATTATAAATATGAGGAAATTTTTGCATACTATTAGAATATAAATTTTGCTAAACATACTTTAAAATTAATTTAATCAAGATCTTTCAATTTCTTTTCATTTAATTTCTGCAAATAATTTGGTTTATTTTATTTATGCATCATAAAAACAGTAAGATTTTTGACTTTGACGTGTCATTTCGCAGAAACCACGCGCTTAAAAAAAAATATATCAGAGGAAAAGGTAATTACAGATAATATCTACAAGTTGAACAATATACTGTATGACACAAATATAAAATAACAAATTTTTCCGTGGCCAGCACACTTAAAGTTGAAATGACTACAATGGGATGGAGTCGAGCGCTGAGAATTTCACACGGTGGCGTTGGTCGAGTAGAGAGACAAAACCGACGTTAACGGGGCGTTTTGCCGACGGAGGTCCGCGTTGAGAGCGTCTACACGGACCGCCAGCTCCGGCAATCACATCCGACTGCAATAATAGCGTCACAGTTGCACCCCGGGACTCACTGGCTGGAGAAGCTCCTGTCTTCCTGGTGAGAAGGGGGTCTCGCGGCAGGGAGGGGGGTTGTTTCCCCAGGAGGTAAGGCAAAGGGGCTGGCGATCAAGTCTGCTGCCTGCCCTTCCTTCCTCGGGGGAAATCTGCACGGGTTCCGTTGGTGATGGGTTGTGGGCGATGGGGGGAGGAGGGAGGCAGACTGACCGCTCAAGAATACTAAAAACCCCCCACTCTCTTTCACGCCCACGCATCACGATGCTCTCACGCATCACGATGCTCTCGTCTCCCGCCGACTACAATCGCAATCAAGCAGACGCGGAGGAAAAAAAAGCGAAAACTCGCATGCGCGTCACACGTGCGACTGAAGGCAATTTCTTATTCCGGCTTGTTATAGTTTCACACGGCAGCCCCTGATAACCCGTTGTTTGCCCGCCGTCAAACTAAACGTTTATGAAATTAAATTTAGAAAAAGAAAACGACCCGTGCTCCTAAGAGCCGCGGTGGTGTAGTGGTAGGACCACTCGCCTCCCACCTAGGTGAAACGGGTCCGATTCCCGGCGGGGTCGCTCCCAGATGTTTGCACTTGGGAATAGTGCCGGACGATAGCCTTACAAACCTTTTGTAGACAAACAAATTTTAAAAATTTACTTAAATCAGGCGACTCTTATGAATTAAACCAAGTTACTTTTTCACTGCCTAGCGAAAGCTGCATTTCATTTTTCTCACAGTTTTCAAAAGTTTGAAATGACATTAGGAAAGACTCTGTGGAAGGCTTTGGTAAGTAATTCGTGATCAAGAACGCTTGGTATTACAAATGAGAGAGACAATTATTGGTCACGACAAACGCGGAAAATGAAATTGATCTTCAGTTATGTAACGCGTTGGAAGAAGGCAGTTTTTTTTTATCGCATGCCAATTTTCTTTGCATAGCTCACTTTTCTTGAAGAGGTAGTCTTATGTGGTATGCGTATTATTATGTGTGTCAGGTGTGCACGATACTAGTGTTTACCTATATGGACGTATATCTGCATCTATACGTATGTAGACCATGTATGCATGCATGCTTCCAACTAATAACATTTCCGACATTGCCATCTGACAACACCAAATGAGGCACTGAATCAGATGCAACACTTTCAGTCTTTCGAATAAGTCTGAATACATTTTTAAAATACTTATATAGAAACTTTTCAAACGTGTCTTAAATTTGGAACGTAAAAAATTAGTACGAAAAAAACTTTTGTTTGTAAACAGGAAGTAAATGACCCTAAATAATCTGGTGTTGTAATTTTTCTCGTTGATTGGAAAATAGCAGCCTCCTGGTTCGAAAAATATTTTAATGTGAAATGAAAAAAGATATTACTTATTTTGTCGTTGAATAAAAAGACAACTAAAGAAGTGAATGCACCAGCAAGACTGTAAATGACAATACATTTGATCCTTTTCTAGCAACTTTGTGGGTCAGTACTGTACAATAAAAGCTGTGGTTGTGTTTGCTGAAGAATGTGCAAATTGTCTGAAAATTAACACTGTGATGGCCTACGCACATCAAAACTACGCCTACGTTGACATGGCCTTGGTTTACTGCTTCTACGTGAGGGCCGTGAACATGGCTTTTCTTTGGTGCGACGGGACCCGCTCTACTCACCACCTCGCTGCTGTTGCCGGCATGACTGCTGGACGGAAAATTACGCGTGGCGCGCTAGTGTGCCGCTTCGAAGCCTGGCCTGCTGCCCCTCCCCCCAGCCCCTGCGCGACACCATGACAACGTAAGCTGGTCAGCAATGACGTCACCAGGAGGAGTTTCCGCTCCGGGATCGTCGGAAAATGTTCCAGAAAATGACGAAAATTTGTATATGAGGCTTGTATTTTCCCCTGCTCGGGAAGACAGGCCAGGGACTTGATTGGGGAAGGAACTGCTGTTCCTTGATTTTAAAAATAGGGGGAGGGGGGTTGCTCTACAAATTACAAAAATATGTGAAGCCTTTATATTTTTATCATTTTGTATAAAACAATATGCAAATATAAATTTGAAGGTCTTTGTGGAGAAGCTAAAAGTCATGGTATTTTAGTAAACTTTTAAATAGATTTTGTAATTTCATATTGGGGATTGATATTTTTCGTACTTCAGAAAAAGGTGAATAATATATTTTTCTACTTACGTTTCCTTTTACTGTGCAAACCCAAACTAAATTATAACCTTTGATGACACACTAACGGGGAGGTCTCTATTCCTTGAAAAACGAACATCTTCCTGAGGAAACAGAGACGAAGATCTATCTGCATGTGTCGGCAGAATCCGTCGCATGTAGATCATCCGTCACTCTGCTTCGTCAGTGCGGTCAGTTGAAAGGGGTAATAATTTAGGAATTTTCAATTTATTGAAAATTGTTTCGGTTTGCTACAGTGTTAAAGAGAGTGAACCCAACCGTGTTGCATCAAACTAATTTGCAAAATGACTTCTATAGCAGCCGTTTGTACTGCCTGGATTCAAATTTGGGAAAAAGAATCCCTGCAAAATGCGCTCACCGATGCGTTTGTAACCCACAAGCCGGGGGATGGAATTGAAGTCTTGCGCCACCCGATGCAGGAGCTGACGAGGAAAGGAGGAGTTGCTGGTCAACTAGAGAGTAGAACAATCCAATCAGCGTTTTTAAAAATCTGAAATATCTGCCCAGTAATCTGAGTGTTGGGTTCGAGGTAGTGCGTAGTTTAAATTTGGGCGCGGTAGTGAAATTGCTCGTTCAAATGGCCAAAGTAGCTCCACCTAACAGCTGTGAACTAGCAATATTATACGCTGTCATAATGTTTAAAGTACCCGAATACTTACAGAGTATGATAGGGCAAGCTATCAATGAGCGTATGTCCTATCGCGAATTTTGTCAGGCTATCTTGCGGCAAGAAGCTACTCCAGTAGCCATTTCTCACCAGCGCATAAACATTTTAGAAAGATTTCAACGTCGTGGAGAATAAATGCAACATTTTGCAAATTAAACGATTAAATTGGTAGAAGTTTTGGGTTTGCCATGTGCGGAAACAAATTTGCTAGAATTTATGTTTTTTAACTTGTTTCTTGAAAACAGTAAGTTTTTTTTACATCTGCCACACAGCCACAAACGTTGCACGAGTTGTTAGCGTTGGTAATTCAAGTTGAAATAACCGTTGGCGATTGTAAGCAAAAAGTGGATAAGGAAGTAACACCTAAGAGGCAGTGTCAAATTAGTTTTCGGTCAAATCATCCTACGGCAAAATGTTTTTGAAAAACCTAACAGGGAGAAGGAAATTCCCTGCAGATTAAGCCGAAACAGAAATGTCAAATTTGTTTTCGGGTAAATCACACAACGGAAAACGGTTTTT